>OMNN01086447.1:0-29250 GCA_900302755.1 Chromis chromis
TACTAGTCCTGTTCTTTAATTGCTGATTGGTTTATAGTTTGATTGTGTGTATATATATACTTAAGCAATACACGTCATTAATTTACTTATAGTATTTCATCATATGTGTTACAAAAGGTATTTATTATTTTCTGTAGCCGCTAAGCAGCTTAGAAAACCAGAAAGGTGACAAGGGCGGATTGCTTTTGTCAAAACTTGATACTGTAAATGATACCACAATTAGGCCTCCATTCATATTGGGTGGCTGTGGCTCAGGTGGTAGAGCGGGTTGTCCACTGATGCCAAGGTTGGCGGTTCGATCCCCGGTCCCCCCCACATGCCAAAGTGTCCTTGGGCAAGACACTGAACCCCAAGTTGCTCCGAATGGCAGATTAGCGCCTTGCATGGAAGTCTGTTGCCATTGGTGTGTGAATGGGTGAATGAGAAACACATTGTAAAGCGCTTTGGATAAAAGCGCTATATAAGTGCAGACCATTTCCCATTTGCTTTCTGAAGGTTTAGGTCTTGGTTTAGGAATCGAACGGTGTTTACTTGGTCTTGTCCTGCTTTCAGACAAAGAGGACTCTGGATTCTAGATGGATATCACTTATTTGCCTTATTAACCTCATGACTGGATGTAAAACGTCATGCTTCAGATGTAACCAATAAACTTAACTCATTTATAACTTTATTTTTTTCTAATATTAAGGGACATCAATTAAAGGTGTTAATAATACTTTGTCCCCCCCAGTTAACATACATTAGGGGAGCAAAATATCTTGTCTTGGTTTTTGGTTTCAGTTTAGATGGTCTTGACTACAACGCTAGCAGAAGCCGTCTCACATCATTTTATTTTAGAATTGGTTGTTTAAGTACAATGTTCAGGTGCTCAGCTTGTGTCTGTACATTTTCCTGGCATAAAAGATGATACGAATCAGAGGAAAACAAATATCTCTGATGTACAGTTTACCTCAATAGACATATTCACTCTAACAGAAGCAGATAGAATTTCAGCATTATGTAATAGGATCTGGTCTCACAGGTTTTCCCTTCACTTGTGATATCCAGATACATATTTGGCAGCCGAGAGAGCATTTTCCAAAATGTTGCCCTCATTTGTGCTCTGAAGGATTTCTAGGCATATGGAGACATGACATTAAAAAGAGATATCTCTCTCTATATGGTACGTAGCTGTCTGTCTATCTCCAGCCCTTTTCAGACAGAGGATGCATAAGATTGCTGGCTTCATCAATCTGTTAAATGTGACGGCGTTCTGTCATTCAGACAAAGGTCACTTTTACGTTAATGCTTCTCGTTGGCTTCATCCTGAGACAGTGACGGAGAGGGCCGTGAGATTGGACGGTACATCAGGTGACGTTTAATGCATAAGGTCACAGTTTTCTTCCAGGAGATGTTATTTTGATCTTATTTAGGGCATTCTCCAAAACAACAGATGGAATCGGGTCACGACTTTGACAGTGTCACGTACGGAAACCGTCTGTTGCGGATGATACGTAACGGCGTCCTACATCTGTAGTGCCTGCATGCGTTTTTGTTCCGTGTTGAAAGGGATACGGAAATGTGACACGACATGTTTAGATGCTGTCAGATTAATCTCTGAAAGGGGCTTCTGGTTCCCAACAATATCTATTTTTCAGTCTCACACAGGGAGCGTCTGAAGCTATTCCCCTTGAATATTGAGATAATGTATGTGTGTATATCCATATCCCCGACTCATTAAGACTCCAGCTCATTAAATGGACATTGAATTAACCGCACACATTTCTGCACGGAGCTCTCCAAATTCGAGGGGCTCACAATTGCTTTATTTCTGCCTCCGTGACCGCCGCTATCCATATTAGTTTCATACATTCACTGGGCTTCTTGAACTGTGAAGCCAGAGAATTGAAGAGAGAGGCCCACTCACGTTAATGACTCACCAAATCCAAAGGCACAATTTGGAGTTAATGGCTGGTGGGGCGCGCTAGCATTTCAAAACAAGGTCACAGTCTGCTTGTGAGGCGAACCCTGATCAGGAGCATGTGATTTATGACTCAGCACTGCTCTACAGGGGGCTGGTGAATGTGCTTTTTTTCCCTGCCTGGGCTGTAATGAATGGAATGGAGAAGGCGTTAATTTGGTGGCACAGAGGACTAACTGCCTCATCTCCTCTTCCCATGGTGACAGCAAAAAATACCCATTTAAACAAGTCAATTAGTCCTGTATAGAGCCAGAAAAATGCAGGAAACATATAAAATGCAAATGAGGGCCCGTCAAATACAAAAACTTTGAAATAATTACTCCAGAAACATAATGGAGGTGAAATCACACATAAGAATGATGGCAGCTGGTTAAACACATGTCTTTAATGTAGTGGATATTGGTGTTCTTGGCGGTTACAAACAAATCCAATGGGAAAAATAGCGAATAAATTGACAGAAATAACTTCTGCATCATAGTCCAGTCTTTCTCTTTTCTTCTTTCCTTTAAAATGAATCACTGTTTTGAATCTGTAGTTGGAAAGTTTCCATATTTTTAATTACTGTATATTGGAAGTGTATATGTGTGTTTCATATCCTGAGATTTATGTTCAGCTTAATGTGTTTTTTTGTCCTGTCTAAAACCTGATGGATATCAATGAACTAAAGTAGTTCCTTAAGGGTACATCCACACTTACATGCGTTTACTTTAAAATGTGTCACTTCTGCTTTGGGTATGCCTTGTGTTCACACTGCTCCAGTGTTTCATGACCCACAAAACAGACTTGTATCAGTTTGAAAAGTTCAGAGTTGTGTGGTAGTCTGGACAGGCAGATTTGGCCTTACACCAGGGTTATACTCCCCAAGTCCATAAGTACACAATGGTCCGCGATGGTCCACTTGACGTAAAAAGGTCCACAAAGGTCTGGTCTTGTGCATCCTAAAATCTGTGTCCACATGGACAGTCCACTGGGCTACAAGGGCAGTAGAGTGCATCTGCTCTTGTCGGGTTTCTGCAACGGAGCATCATCGAGGTTTTACTATCACTATGTTTGTTTTTCTGATTTGTCATGGTCCTATAATGTGATTATTGTCCAGAAGAAAACAAAGACACTAGCCATGGCAGTTAAGGAGATTTCTCGTCTTACTTTTCACCATTGTTCTTCTCTTTAGTATTTTCTGTAACACATGCCATGTGGAGCGTGACATGGACAGACGGATTGCCGCTGACTCAGCAGTAACTCGGGTGTTGTACTCGACCCTTGTGGTGATGATTTACCAGTCGATTCACATTATAGACCTCAAATAAGGTCATGACCTTTTCGTAGTGACCGCAAAAATTAGGTCGCGGATGCAAGCGGTCAAAATTGTTTTTCTCTACAGGGAGGCTGGGCTTCAAATTAGAGATAGGGTGAGGAGCTCAGACATTCAGAGGGAGTCCATAGTAGAGTCGCTGCTCTTCCGCATCGAAAGAAGTCAGGTGATGTGGTTTGTGTACTTAGGATCCACGAACCAGCTGCTCCTGGACATGCCCAAAACGAAGCTTAAAACTCGGGGCGATTTTCCGCTGCAGCTCCAAAACTTTGGAACAAACTACCTTTTAATATAAGATCTGCAGCCTCAATTGAAGAATTTAAGTCATTTTTAAAAACCCATTTATTTTCTTTGGCTTTTAACTCTAGTTGAGTGTTTTTATCTCAACAGCAGTGTCCACTAGATCTTTTAGTTGTTTTTAAATTTGTTTTTACGATTCTTGTGATGATTGGATGAAATGTATTTTACTGAACTTAATGTACAGCACTTTGGTCCGCCTTGGCAGTTATAAATGTGCTTTATAAATAAAGTTGACTTGACTTGTCTTGACTTAGGATGCTCCCTGGGCACCTTCCTTTGGAGGTTTTTCAGGCAACTGGGAGGAGACCCCGGGGTAGACCCAGAACTTACTAGATTGATTACATATCTCATCCAGCCTGGGAACATCTCATCAAAACGTTGCTGGGAGTGTCTTGCTTAGCCTGCTGCCACTGACACCCAACCTCGGACAAGTGTAAGAGAATAAAGGGATGGATGAACATGCCCAGTGTATGTAATGCTCATGTGAAACGCCTTTTTAGGTGTATTCATGGAGATTACTTCTGAAATGAAGCTTGACGGATGAAAATAACTTTCTTTAAAAAATACTGTTTTAAAACAGAAGCCCATCAGTGTAGGTGCAGCCGAATAATGCTATTACAGTTCAATATATCAGTAGCTTAGCTCATACCATGTGACTGGTACATGAGCTGCCACATTGTACCGTCACCACCCCTGTGTTTACAGCTGCTTGCATTGCCTAATGTTGCCAATTTAAAAATAGGTGTGTGAAATCACAGCTAAAAAGCTTGTCATTACTTACCTCCTGGGGCTTAACCTCTCAACTCTGCGCAGCGATATGACAGGCTGCTCCATGGTGTGTCGCTGCAGTGTGTAGTAATGCAGGGTGGGGCCCACGGTGCAACAGATTTGAATCCAGAGAGTGAAGCTTTCTGTCAGCTGCAGGATGTTTGCACTTTGCCACCTTTTTTATCTTCTATTCATTGTAGTTCTAGGAGGATGTAGCCTTGCCACTGTACCTCTGTGCCAAATGTGTGTGTGTGGCCATTATACGGCTTATTATGCCAGCAGGCCATCTGTTGCCTGCTTAGCACCGGCCGACGGGGAAGGACAGCAAGCATGAGGTTGTCCCTCTGTACATTTCATCGGCGGCTAATGTCCCCAGCTCACTCATTCGACTGCTCTCTATCTGTCTGACACATGAAGACACCTGGGAATCCTCCCGCCTACTGACTGTACGCCTCAGTATGCACATACCTGAACTATATTCACACTCAGAGGACCTATTTGAGCCAGATGGAGACTTTTGAAGCAGACTGGAGCTCTGTTAGGTCACTGCAGGTGGATATAGTTCTGGCAGAAGAACCGGCAGACACTCAGTCTGCAGCCAGTATTGGCCCTGGAGTGTTCTGCAGGCAGATGGTCATACATGACCACGGGAGTTATTAGAAAAGAAGTAAAGTCTGATCTGACCACTTTCTTCACATTTTTCATTCATTCCTCATTTTCTCTTTAATCTCCCCTGCTGTTCCCATATCTCTGTTCTTTTTCCTCAATTCATCTACACCTTCTCACCGCCTACATATCTGTTAGCAGCCATTTTTTCTTTACCGTAACCTTTTCAGGAGTTGTGACTACACCAGCACATGTAGACTTTTTCCAACACAACATTAATCACAGCCTCTGCTTGCTGTCAGTGTCGGTGTTACTTTTCATCTTCAGCTGTAACAAACACGCATAATTTTCAATTTGGAACTGAGTCTTTCAGGAAGAAAGTGTTCTCGCTAAGAAGTTCTCTTTAACTCTCTTCATGTGTAACCCTTCGACAAGGAAAATGAGGAAAATGCATAATTCCATTTTGCTCTAAGGGACGGATCATTTACTCTCTATTTAAAATAGTATTAGACTTCTTTGTTTGCAGGCATGCATGACACAGTTTCCCGTCTTCTTTCTGCAACATCAACAAACAGTATTTGCTGTTTTACCAGTCTTATGGGCCTTATGATCTTCACTCACGCTATCGGCGCTGATGTGTTTGTTGTATCATCCAGAAGATAAGAAACCAATTTCTGTTGCCGTGAATCTTGTTTTTAGCACAGCGGATAAAAGCAAAGCTAAAAGGCACTATCCATCACAATCCTACTTAAGATGTCTGTGCAATATTAATAAGATGTTTGTCTGTCTGTGAATGAGAAATTTGTCTCCGGGGAACTCTTTCCTGGAAGATGATTTGCCTTGAATGTTGACTTTCACTTCAAAACTACCAACTGTTGTATCCTTGTAGGTTTGCCCTTTCATATGACACTACTGTAGTTTGAAGATAATGATATGGGAAAGGGTTAACGATGTGCCAGAACATTTTGACAACCCTTTGACTTGCCTGTCTGAGCTTCAGGCCCTTTAGACTGGTTGTGTGGGTTTCTATGGCCTTGGCTGTGTTTAATGTCTAGTCTGGACATTCATATACATCTGTAATTCAATTCTTCTTAGTCAAAGTGAACATTTTAGATATGTGTACAGGGTTTCTTATTACAGATATCTACAATTCAAGCACCTGCACCTGAATGACTATAGTATTAATTAATGCTTCAAGTTTCTATAGTTTAATTCTGACGTCTGACTCCATTGTTTTATTTTGATGTCTTAAATAAGTTTGAATTAGTCAGAATGATGTTGATATCAGGAAATGTGACGAGTCAAAATGTGATTACGGAGTTTTAAAAAAGGTGAAATGATGTTATAGAAGCTACAGCAAGTCAGAGGTGGAGGCATGCAATTGGCACTGCAACCCAAATGGTATATGACGAGCCATTTTCCTGCCGTGTCAGAGCAGCCTGACGACAAAGTTCTTGTAAATTTCGACGACAAGTTTCTAACAAACAAAGCTCTCGTTCTCCACAAATTCCTTGCCGATTAGTTCTTCCTATATCATGGCATTTTGTAGCAATCTCATCCACCACAACAGCCACCGATAATTCTGGTAACACTGTTCAAATGCTTTGCTGGAGCAACATCCAGTGTCATGCACAACAGTTCAGCCTAATCACCATGACGTCTGGAATATTTGCAGCTATTATTTGACTAGTCAAAACTGAATTACAAATACTTTAGAATCGTCAGAATGACATTAGAGACATCTTGAATAAAGATTTTGACTCATCACAATGTAATTACGACTTATTTTAATTCCTGATGGTCAAACTCAGCTGTTAAATGTCAAAATTGCTCGTCATAGACACAAAGACCAAAAGTCAAAGATTTTGCTCCTGCTTAGTTTATGGCCATTTAAAAAAATTTGGGTGTGAAATTCTTGTGGTATCAGCTAGAGTTAGGTGATTGGGCTAGTCTATCGGCTATCGCCTATTGGTTGGATCCATCGCCAGCTGGGGTATTTTTGGGGGGTTTCCCAAAAAACAATTATACATGGAAAACCCAGCCAATCTTAAAATTCCCTATGAGCAACCATATTGGCAACCGTGGAGAGTAAGAGAGCTCCAGCAGAACCAGGCTCAGGGAGGCAACGGAGAAAAACTTTACTTTATTTTAAATAGAAAAAAAACAACATTAAAATCCAGATGTCAGTGTTGACATTGTGAAGAAGAAGAAGAAACCTTTTATTCACACGAATACATTTTTCCAGCATTGTGAAATGTTGTTTTTCGTATATCCCAGTTGGGGTCAGAGCGCAGGGTCCGCCATGGTACGGCGCCCCTGGAGCAGGAAAGGTTAAGGGCCTTGCTCAAGGGCCCAACAATGGCCGCACTGGGGTTTGATCCTCTGACCTTCTGATCAGAAACCCAGGGACTTAACCTTTGCGCCACCACTGCCCCTGTGGAGGGCCGCCATGAATAAATTAGTGATCTGAGAGTGTCGGACACCTCAAAGAACTGCCGTTGTTGGGCTGATGGTGACTGTTTCATAAATTTTAACATATCCCCTAACACTAGTTTGACCACTGTACGCTAAGAACCAATGGTACAAACAGTCTTTTGGGAGGCCCATATACAACCAAAGCACTGCCAAGAAATTTAGATTTGAATTGAGGTATATTGACTCCATTGTTGCCTCTTTGACCCCTTAAAGTTCATCTGAAGTTAAGAAAGAAATCTTGCATTCGAAGCAATATGCCAGCAAATGCATTTCACTGGGAAAGTAACTGCTGACAGTGTTCCTCTTTGAAACAGCAGCTACTGTCAGTGGAAGGACATCTTGGCTCGCTTATAGTTTCAAACAACTGCAAAATGCAAATTTGTCCGAGAACATTGTGATAGCATGCCTTTTTGGTATCCACAATGAATCCAAGCCCCACAAGCAAGTCAGAGAAGGAGGGAACCATGCTGCTTCTTTGTATGTTTTGCGATGCAGCTTAAACAGTCACCAGTGAACCTGAAAACGGCCCAAGTGCTGCTGAAACGGCCACGACTCCACCAGCCTGCACGAGACCGACTCCAGCTGATGTAGCCATAGCAGACAGCTCCCTCTGCTCCTCTGCAGTGTCCATTCTTCTGCTGCTGCTGCCGAGCTTGGAGGGTGGTGGCTGGCGAGGGAGCTGTAGTTTTCTAGCCCAGAGAGGAATAAATAAAGCACTAGACAATAGAGTCACTCTCCATGGACTTCAGCCTCTGGGCGATGCTCCAGCCATACCAGCCAATTGCTCAAATGGAAATTAGAAGCAAGGAGACAGATTGTGAATAGTACATTTACTCTTGTTGGCCCGGACAGATCGATTGAGGAGATTCTGCAAGGTGATGCAGCCCAGCGACAGAAATTGAGGTGAAAGGAGCGGGCGGCCTGTTTGTGTGTCTGCGCATCGAGTTTGTATGTATGTATGTGCTCCCTATAACCCCATAAGGCCAAAGAGCTACTATCCAGTTACACATGCAGTGCTGTTCACTTCGTTTCCCAGCGATAGCTCATTCTCTCGCGCTATCATCTCTTCCTTACAGTTGCTCTCAGCCAGAGGACACACAGTCAAGGCCAGCTGCTAGAGAAGCTGCCTCTGCTTGCCAGGGGGCTGTCACCGAGCAGAACAGCCTTAAACAGGGACATTGTTTCCTTTGTCCCCGGGCCAGAGCACTGCTTCAGTCACCCGAGCGCAGCAGTAAACACAACCCAGCGCCCTGTGGAAGGTTTAAGGAGCGGCACAGCAGGAAAGGATGCAGACACAGTCCCAATTAAAGACATGAAAATGAAGCCAGTGCACAGCTTATAATCAGTATTCAGGGGCTCATTGTTCTGGGCTACTTGAAATGTCCATTGGGGTTTTGTATGAGTGTATGTGCCCAACAGATGTGTGTGTACACATAGTTCTGAGGCCACTTAGTATGTTAATGGAGTTTAACCCTCTGGATCACTTTTCTAGGTGATTTTCTTTGCTCTTGATACTTTTTTACTCACTGTGGGCCCAATTAGTTCCTGCACCTGTATAGAAACGGTACAACCACGGCTAGAGGTAGAGGGAATTCGAAACTGTGATTTGCGCAGTATTATATAGTTATAATGCCATAAATCTTGAAAGTAAAATTATTTTGGTTGTTTATTTTACAAAAAATGAACAAGTTTGGAATCAACATGTACAATGTTTTGGTGTAACCAATATTTGAAGAAAGAAAATGATGGCTCTACATATGATGTGTAAACACAGCCTGCAGTTCCCTGGGGTTTTGTCACATCTCATTGTTGCAGCTGAGGTGCTAAAGACCTCACAGTTGTGCTGATGAGTGCAGAAGTTTTAGTGTTTTACAGAATGTTTTTCCTGGAAATGTTTTTTTTTGGCAGATTTTTTTAAACAAGACATGTAGAATAAAGGGCTGCACGGTGGCTCGGTTGTTAGCACCGTCGCCTCACAGCTAGAAGATCCCCGGTTCGCGTCCCGGTTAGGACGCCTGGGATCTTTCTGTGTGGAGTTTGCATGTTCTCCCTGTGCAGCGTGGGTTTTCACCGGGTTCTCCAGCTTCCTCCCACAGTCCAAAAACATGCTGAGGTTAATTGATGATTCTAAATTGTCCGTAGGTGTGAATGAGAGTGTGCTTGGTTGTTTGTCTCTATGTGTGGCCCTGTGATAGACTGGCGACCTGTCCAGGGTGTCCCCAGCCTTCGCCCGAGTCGGCTGGGATAGGCTCCAGCCCCCCCGCGGCCCTACAGGGGATTAGGCCGTGTATAGATAATGGATGGATGGATGTAGAATAAAGTGATTTTTATTAAATGTCTTAATTTAAAGCTTAGATTTAATTATGTTTCCAGCCACAATGTCACAGATATGTAGTTCAGAATTGTCGGAAAGTTACAAATCTGACAATTATATCTGTTTTTACAGTTTCTGACTTTCTGTCATTTCGCTGATTTAAAAAAAACATGTCTTTCAAACATGCCTTAAATCGAGAAAGTTGAATTATTTTGGTTATTTATTTTACAAAAATGTAACTAATTTGGAATCAACATGTACGATGTTTTCCAAGTGCCCTCAGGCGTTATCGCTGTTTTTAAAAAAAAGGATGGCTC
Source organism: Chromis chromis (assembly GCA_900302755.1). Lineage (NCBI taxonomy): Eukaryota > Metazoa > Chordata > Actinopteri > Pomacentridae > Chromis > Chromis chromis. The sequence goes on from OMNN01086447.1 coordinate 10,053, forward strand.
TACATACCACTGTTTGCGTAAACACAGCCTGCAGTTCAGCCGAAAAGTCCTTGGGTTTTTGTCACATCTCATTATTGCAGCTGAGATGCTAAAGGCTTCCCAGTTGTGCTGATGAGTGCAGAATTTTTAGTTTTTTACAGAATGTTTTTACTGGAAATGGTTCATTTATTTTAGATTTTTTCAATAAGACTCGTAGAATGAAGTAGTTTTTATTAAATGTCTTGGTTTTATGCTTAGATTTGGTTAATTTTCCTAACAGAGTGGCACAGAAAGTTAAATAAATGTAAATTATTTTGGTATTGTGTCATTTTGCAGATGTCTTTAAAACCTGCCGGCAGGTTTTTGGCATTTAGAGGTTGAAGGATGGCGACTCTAAATCTGTAGTAGATGATTCCATTTTTTCTTTCTTTATTTGGAATGAAGAGAGAAAAAAGAGGCAGGTCTGTGTCTTGAATCCACCTGAGACCAGCACAACCACACACCTCTCAGTGTTTACCACCGATCTTTATTTCAACAACAGATCAGATCAGCAAAGATGAGAGCCAGAGAGAGACTCAGACATCAGGCCATGAGAGACAGGAAGAGGAGGGAGGCAATAGCGCGCCACTCTCCCATATTTGCCGTGCATACATCATTCCCGTTGCGCCGCCGATAACCTTCTGCCACCGTTATCTCCAACGCGCCGCAAGGAGAGCCCAAGTGTTTACAGCCCCTCTCATCCCCACATCACAGCAGAGAGGGGGGGAGACTCCCCTCCAATAAATTGTTGCTATCAGACCGAGGTATGAGTCGCAGTTGCTGCATCAGGTTCAGTGGTGCCACTAGGCTCTAATGAATTCCCCCTGCCTGCCCCCGCACCGCCATTGAGCCTCATCTTTCTGATCGGACTGGGCTGCTCAGTGCAGTGCTATCGATAACGAGCCCTGGGGGGGGGCTTGCCAGCGAGCATGGCGAGGCCCGTAATGAAGGAGACCAGAGCTCTGCAGAGAAAACAGCTGGCGTAATGAGAGCCGAGGTTGCCGGGGTCGCCGGGGTCAGTGTGACGGGAGGAGCCACTTGCAAAGACAAGCCTGGGGGAGATCCGCTAAGGAGGAGGTGATGTGTGGAGATGTATGTATGTAAAGCATGATGTAGGCGTCGCTGCCTGTCTGCTGCGCTCCACCCCGACTGCCTTCAGGTGATGAAGATTGGCAGAAAGGGCTCGTTTCCATCTGTTCAAACATTCCCCGGACGTAACCAAACATTTGTTGTTTTCTCACTGAGGGCGGCAGCCAAACAGGTTGGGCTCTTCGTTGAGTCACCCCACCAGCGTCACACACCGCTCCTGCCTCTTTCAAGTCAGCGGCAGCGTTGTTGGGGCTTAATGGTCTGATTCGTGATGTGCAACTGTTGAACGATTTGTTCCGTCTTTTTAGTAGATTGGGACTGCCGATTCACCCCAGTGAGTCGTAAAATGACTGATTGAATTAGCTATTAAGATAATTGTGAACTATGTCATGTCAATTGAACACCGCTGCAGGCAGGGGTACAGTGAATCATTAGTTGAAATTGGACAAGGGGTTGGCTTCATTGACATTTTAACTACTTTTTTTTATTCTTTGGCAGATTAATAGAGATCCTCCCTGCCCTATGCCCTGCCCCAGCTGGGCATTAGCTTTCCTTTATTTATAACCATATTTTTGCACCTGAAGATCACAATACAATAAAACCACATTACACCCAGACCACCATGTGAACCTCCCCATCCCAAAGCAGATTAAAGCTTCCATTAAAACACCATCGACTTTTGGCTTCTTCTGTTTTTTTTAAATATATAATTGCCTCTTCAATCTCCACACAGCAGCTCTTATCGCCGCTGTCGCACTTCCAGGTCTGAGAGGTCAGCATGTTAATTTAAAAGAAGTTCGGCCTCTTCCTGCTTGTTTCCAACCATCCTCGTCGATGTTTCCAAACAGGATTGTTAAGAGCTGCTTGGAGTTTCCAGCAGCAAATCGTGTGATATCCGTCACAGGTTACGAGTGTGCAGGCAGTAATTAATTTCGCAATCACTTTTAATTATGTGGATGCGCCTATTGCTCTCCGTTTTCCTGCAAATATTTATCGCTCTCCGTCTGAAAGGCAGCCCCCGTATTTCTTTCAGCGCTCAGAATGTGAGATGAAATTACACTAACAGACGATGAAAGAGAAACGCTCGATGCAGATGGATGTTCTGAAACGAGGACCGTTTGGGGGGGGGGTGGAGTACGTAGGAATGATCCCATGAATTAGGATAAAATGGAAATCCATCTCCGTGCTTGTTATCCATTTAGCACCCGCTGAATGGAAATGGGTTAAGGCTTTAATAACCTGGTTGAATCCCCCACTGAGCGCCGCCAACAGGAGTGCGAGCTCTATTTTGACAAGTGTCAGCTTAGCGAGTAATCCACAACAGTCAGGCTGTAAACTTAATTACAGTAGCTAGCAACAGGGGAAGTTTCCCTCATTTTCTCTTTAGTCTCGTTGCAAGTCGCGCTAAATACGGCACACAGGAAGGTGCTTACATGCCGATAAAGTGTCTAAAACTAAATAAGTGCGTCCTCAACTCGCTGAAATCTCGAGCAAAGTGTAAGCATAATGGCTCCCGTTGCACGGCGTGAGCAAACATTATGTTGTCCGTCTGGAAAGATGTGAGTTGCCCATTTTAAAGGCCCCTCGTGGGCTTTTATCAGCAGGTTGTCAGGCAGCGCTGCAGTGCCTCTGCTCTTAGCTATCGTTCCCCTATTGCACCTTAATTGACCCGCTCATAGGGCCGGGTCATAGAGAGCGAGCTCCCAAATATTTATGATCCACCATGGGAGCCCATGAATTCAGGAAACCTGAAGGCCAGCCTGACTTTGACCCGGTAATGCATTTGGGTCATTCCAAGCCCTGTAGTATTAGCGCGGTCAAGAGGGCTAAAACAGGAAAAAGTTTTGATCTGGCCTTTGTGGTGAACTCTCTGCTCGGACTGTGTGTTGCCGGATTTCAGTCATTGATTATTCCAGCCTCATCCTACATTTTCATCTGTGTGTTGTTTTTAAACACACAAACCAGAATCCATTTTAGCATGAAAACACATCTCCCGTCCCATCCGTTAACTCTCTTTGGCAGCGGTGCCCTTTTTGGAGAAAGGGCACGGGGCCATCATTGTAAATAAGAATTTGTTAATTAATCAGCGCTTCCTCATGCATTAGCTGAGAGTGTACCGGCAATCCTCTCGGAGCTAAGACGCTTTCCACAATGAAGGCCCGCGCTGTGTGAAATAAAAGCCAAATAGAATCAAGGGATTAGTAATCTTGGGTAAATGTATAAAACTGTGAGTTGGCTCTTCAAAACTCACAGGAATTCCAAAAGATGCTTGAATAAATTAGCAAACAGCTCGTTGCTCATTTTCATCCCGGCTTTATTAGCAGCAGCTCATCCCATGTGCTCTATTTTATTGATTTCCAGCTGATGAGTATTTAATTTCCTGCATGCTTTGGTGCTAAGTGGTGGTTTTGATTTCCAGTTTTTTAAACCAGCAGAATCCAGAGCAAAGCTGCAGTGTATATTGCGGTTGCTACTGATCCACAGCCTCCACCACATTACTGCATCGATAATCCACCAGCACTTTCCTACTGATTTACATAGCACATACACCCAAACTCTTGTAATGCCTCTGTCAGTAGTCGGCTCTGCCTAGCGACACCATGCTATTCCCCTACGTTTGACTGATGGAGCTTTGCAGTGAGGAGGGGGGGAAAAAAAATCCTGTTAGATATTGCAAGCTGCAGGCTGCTGCTGCTTGTTTGGGAGGAATGATACTCTTCCAGAAGCCTATCCAGCGGGGAAGGAAGCTGCCATGAGAGAAGAATGCATGGGACTGGACCCAGTTTCTATGGAAACAAAAGAAATCTAGGAGAGGAGCAAGGGGGTGGGAAAGGGGGGATGAGAGAGAAAGAAGAGGTGGAGTAAGGCGAGGAGGATGTATTGGAATGTTTTGAGAGACAGATGATCAGGAAAGGAAGTAGCGTAGACACAATGCTGCGAATCTGGGCCTCCCCTGTGGTCGCTGGTGTTATTTATTCATCAGCTGTGCCACAACAGCCTTCATAGCTCCCTTCACGCCCAGACAACATATCAAAGTATTTGGAGTGGTGATGCAGACCTCACCTGCTCCGACTTTTGTTCTGAGCCTCGTGCGTACGATTCATCCGTATTCTCAACAAAGCCTCGCCGTGTTATAAAGCAGGGCCTCGAATTGCTCCTCCGATCAAGGAGCTTACGCACAACAAGCGTGCACAATCATGGCTGTCATTCACCACACCTCCAGGCTGTGTGTAAACAGAATTTTTTTAAAGCGGGGGGGGAATCTAAGGGATGAAGGAATCCAGACAACAATGGCGGAGGAACGGGGCTCGGTATGAATAATTAAACAGGCTGTGCCATTGATAGCGATGGCGAAACCGCAGCTCATTAACACTGAGAAGTGGGACGAGGGATGACTGGAAAAGTGAAATTGTACTCTCTTTTTCATTGATATTGGAAGTTTGTTTTTTATCCCCTACAGTGTAAACAATAGCTGATATAATGCTGTGTTGACAGTGAGGAACTGCTGAAGACACGATTTTCACAAATGGTCTTCAAAGAATGCACCATTCATGCTTTCTGCACAGAAACGCAGGCATGCATACGGCCGCTCCATTGATATATACGTTATCAACAAAGCCCGAAGATTACCGCTTTCTTAGATGCCCTCCACAGGCCCCGGTGCCGCTGCTCATTTCCAATGCTAATCAGAAATAAAGAGATTGTGTTCTCTTGACTCGCTCCTGCTCTTTTCTCCAACAATTGTTGCATTGCATCGGAGCCGCCCAGGATGCCCATTGTCGCCAAGCCACTGTGGCGCAGCTGTGGGAGCCGTGTTGTCGGCCCCATGTGGTCCAGGACAAACACTATTATCAACAACAGAGGGGCGAGAGAAAAAAAAGCAAGTAAACCCACTGAAGAAACAGGGGGACACATTTGCATCCTCTGCAAGCCCAGCAGGGACTCCATCTCTCAATGTTAGCGTCGGCTTTTGCCAGCAATTGTGTGGAAACAACCTCCGCTCCGTCGCCAACACTAACGGTCGCCACAGTCCGCTAACTCGCCCACCAGTACCACCATATGCAATTAAATGCAAAGTGGGAAATGGGGGAGAAAAAAACAACATAAGTAACAACAGAGCACTTTGTTATAAGTGTCTTCTAAGAAGTACTTTCAGTTAAGTGTGCATGGAAAACAGAATTCACCGTCGTACTTGAATGAAGTGCTTCCACACATGCTGCTGTTAAGTGCTGTGATATAAGTGTCAGGCTTTTTTTGTGTTGCCATGTCTAAGAGCATTATTCCCTCCTAAATCAGACTTCACGGAAATGTAGATCATTTTTGACTCGAACCATAATTTGCCACCTCTAAGTTTCTGCATAAAAAACTAAATATCTGGGACAATGACGGCACAGGAACTCTGAAAGGTGGCCTCCCTTGTATCGACTGAGATCTGAGAGGCAACAACAAACTCGATATCTCCAAAGGAATGAAATAGTGCAGGAAAAAAAATGCTTTAAAGGGTGCATATCTTGTGGTAATGAGGAATATTCAAAGAGAAGTTGAAACTCACTGCTAGCCAATGAATCCAGAAGACTCTTTAGATTCTATGAAGTCAGTGGCAAACATGGTCCTACATAGAAAGTCTCCAAGTAAATCCATCATCCACATCTGACATGGACCAACATGCAGTGAAGAGACTGTTCTGCCACGGAACAGACCTCTGGCCTGGATGTACGTTTACTTTTCTCGCAGGGTGGCTGAAGAAAACTCAAATATTCATGTGCTGCCTGTACGGCAGGTGAATGAAGATGTGAGGATTGAGTTTGGTTGTGCCTTTGCAAGCTAGACAGCATTCCCAGGCTTTTCTTTACATTACAGTAAAATCTAGTAGTTAGGAAGCTGGACGAGCTGAATTTCCACCCCCTTCATAAGCAACAGCTCACCATTAGTTGGTGTAGAAGCCACGGCTCTATTAACTACACCACTAAACTCTCGGAAGATGCTGCTATCTTTGGTTTAACCCTTTAAGACCTGAGCCGCTGTGCGTGTTTTCCCTGGGAACAAGGGGGCTGCTTCGTGAGCTTCCTGGGCGGGTACGAATGAAATTACATATTTACAGCCAATATAGTGTCATTATGGTAATTTCGTCGTTGCGCTTTACAGCCAATATAGTGTCATTACGGTAATTTCATTCGTACCCCCTAGGAATCTATTCGATTTTCTTCCGATAGCACAAACCGTGTCATAATTAAGAATGAAATTACCGTAATGACACTATTTGGGCTGTAAAGCACAACGTCATTGCGCTTTACAGCCAATGTAGTCTCATTACGGTAATTTCATTCGTACACCCCCCAGGAATCTGTTCGATTTTTTTCCGATAGCGCAAACCGTGTCATAATTAAGAATGAAATTACCGTAATGACACTATTTTGGCTGTAAAGCACAACCTCGTTGCGCTTTACAGCCAATGTAGTCTCATTACGGTAATTTCATTAGTACATCCCCCCCAGGCATCTGTTAGATTTTTTCCGATAGTGCAAACCGTGATATAATTAAGAATGAAATTATCGTAATGACACTGTGAAATTACCGTAATGATATTATATTGGCTGTCTATATTGGCTGTCTATATTGATGCAAACCGTGACATAATTATGGTATTCCAAAGTGTGCTTGCCCAAACGTGTATTTAGAAATACAAAGATTTGTCGACCTACTTCTGAATGTTGAAAAGACAGAGGAGATGGACCCCAGAGGTTCGTTTTCCACTGCAGCAAATTGCAAGGGCGACCATTCTGACTGTAAGAATCTCTTTCAGGGCCATTATCAGAAGAGCAAAAAGGCCTATTCTGGTGTAGGTACTTCTGTACGTTCACCATGTCCTCGTCAAGTAGCAATCTTCTCCTCTTAGAAACATAAAATTGACCATATAGGATCACATAACTCTTTAATCTTCCATTTATGTGCTTGTTGAATGGAGTTACGCCCAGGAACTCCTATTTGTTGTTGGTTTTAAGGTAGATCTGGTGTCAGATCCTTCACAGACCGATTACAGGTCCGTTCCCGTAACCATTCGTGCCAACTCGAGTTCCTGCCACCTAATGAAACCACCTCACTAGTCTCTTTGAACCAACACCAGAGTTCCTGATGGTCTTTGAGAGCCTAATTAAGTCCTCATCACCTCTCTGTGCAATTGAAGTCGGAACTCACCAGACTCTCGGTGTCTGCATGGAAGATTACAGGTGTCAGACTGCATCCGTCCCTGCAGTCTGCCTAAGAAACAAGCTGTGCTGAAGCAAGCCAGCAAGGCAACAACCGACCATCTCATGCGCTGCACACTGAGCACCAGCTACTGCCATCAGGGAGGACGCTCACAAGACCATGCTGAATAGATTTGAAAACTCCTTTATCCCTGCTTCAATGGAAATTATAAAGGGAGGCAGATAAAATAGGGTTGGAATTAATATGAAAACCAACTGAGCTTCCGTTTGTATTGATGATTGACTATTTCCCCCAGCTGTAGCATCTCTGTTCTTTTATCTATTTAACATCAGTGTAGGTTTTTATCTGTCTTTCTTATTTTTTGCTACATGTTCTTAGGTATGCTTCTTGTTCCCTGTAGCTGTCTTATATTGTCTCCTGGGTATGTGGTATGTTTTATTGGTGGGAAACCTCATACAAATTGTGAGTGTGAGACTTGATGAAGCTTGATCTTCATCTTGATCTTAGGAGCCACCATTAACCACGTTCTGCCACATCTTTGGGTCAGCATATTCTGCTGAGACAGAGATAGTTTTATATGTAGTTTCACGGGTAGTTCACCCCTATTCTTGAGATGCAAGTAAATCTTTGTGGAACTGGTGTGGAGTTTGCAAGTTCTAAAGTACTAAAAGCTGAATTGTAATAAGCAGGAGGGGAAGAATGTCAGCGGAGGAGAAGGTTGTTGTTTCTCTTGATTCATCTTTTTTAATGATAATGCAGATATTAACAAGAATGAAACTCTGTCCAATGCTTAAAAGCATCGAAGCACCCTTATCAATAAGCAAGAAAGTTGCTTTGCTTCCAGTTTCCTGTAAAACTTTGCACAAAGTGTGCCACTAATGGGTAACTTTTAAGTCACAATGCCTGAATCAATAAGCTTTTTCCTCTGATGGCAGGCTGTCACCCAACGCAGCAGCATGCCAACTTTTTACAGTGTGACCCAGCAGTCGCTTTGGCACAGCAGTGGCTTGCTGCTAGCAGTGCTCCCACATCTACAGTATATGCATCTTGGTGGGAATCACTTAGCAGAGCGCCGATTGATGTTTAGTGGCGGCCGCTGGCAGCTTTTTCCGCTGTGACCCAACAGAACATCGACCGAGTCCGTCCACCTCCTCCACCGCTGCACCGGTGCCCCGCTGCTCTGCTCCCACTCTCCCGGTACTCTTCTGACGCCATCCTGCCGACACATGTCACCTTTTGTTGTGGATCACAAGTAGCAAAAATTGCCAAAATGGATGTGAGGTATTTTGGGATGGAGCTGTGTCAGCTTGGTGCCAACACTTTGGCCTGCATTTAGAGTCATTTCCCGTTGGCTATCAGATGGGCGCACATATTGAATGAACTCTGCACTGTCCTCTGCAAAGGAACACCGGGAACTAGTGAATGCGGGAACCCATCAAAGTTTAATATCCTCGACCAGGATCAAACAGACGCTGATATATGGCCTGAGAGTGTGTGTCATTAACTCGAATGAGCGGAGACGAGAATCGTGGGGGCATTTTTACGAGCATATCCGACCCCCTCCTCCTTCCTTTCTGATTTAGAAAGCTGACATGACTCAGTTGGCTTTGGCAGTCCATTAAAACCGGAGTACCTGCGCCAGAACTGAGCTGTGATATCCTTCTTCTCCTTTTGGAGAGTTTACAGTCGGCACCGGATGGGAAATTGCGATAATGTTCAGTATGTTTTGATGCATTTCTGTTGACTTTGAACTGCTTTATTTGTACACAAACACAGCAAAAGTCGGGTACATCTGCGCAATGGCAGCGCTTATGACATTGGTTGTCACTTTGCTCGTGTCCCAAAAGTTATCTTCTTTTTTTTTTTTTCTTCCCCCCCACATGCTCATTTATATTCATTTCTTTTTTTGGTATTTTCCCCAGATTCAGTTTAATCAAATTCTGCTCCTCATGTGAACATTATTGAAAGCATTTCATTTGCCAATTAGCCAGCTGCTCCCCAGTTAAATAATGAATATGCTAATTCTAAAGCTGGGGGATATGTTGTCTTTTGAGTTACAGCGGCGACAATTATCCAAGTCAGGGATACGCACAGTGGTGTACTGGATGTATGCTGGTGCGTCTCTTACTGCAGTCCTGTTCGTGAAATTCTGTGAAGTCATCCTTAAATGTGTGTTTATAGAGGACGGTATGTGTGCAGAGGTTTTGATGCTTGTGAGTTTGCCTCTGGCCTGCGGTTGTCACTGTTGTGTGTATATGTATAGAGTATGTGTGTCAATGTGATATAACCCACGTGGCATGAAGTGTGTTCAGGGGTAATGTCTCGGAGGAATGCTTTCTTCCGTGCATATTGATTTGTTTGCTTACCTTTATCTCGATGGGGGCGCTGAGTGCATGTTCCTGACAGTCCTAATTGAAAGCCATGCCGAGCTGAGCCTTTGTGTGCCTATACACACCCCGTTATCATCCGTCAATGGGTGGTGAGTGAGGAGGAGGGCTGGTATACTCACCCATGAGCGTGGTGACGGATTCCTCTTTAATGTTCTGACTGCAACGCTCGGTGCCACGGCAGCGTTCGGAGCAATCATCCAAATACGCGTGTACTGTACCTCCGCACTGTCAGCCTATTAATTAGCCGATTAAACTGTCACCTTCTTTCCGTAGGTGACAGCTTAAAAAACGCCTGAGAGCTTCAGCCCGTCCGTTCATTCATCCGTGATTTATGTACACAGAGTTCCTCCTAATCAGTACTTCATCTGCAGCGTTCAACTTTCTCCAAGTCGCTCCTCAAGTCTGGCCAATCTTTGTTTGTTTTTCCCGAGGCCCAGCATCTGATTAAATAATGACTTGACCTTTAGCCACGCTGCAGGAGATGCCAGTCTCCCATGGCAACCCATTCAAGTTCCCATCTGTAGTTGGGGTCGATGATGATTTCACAAACACCGGTTCTACATGAAAGGCGGCTAATAAGCATTGGGTTTATGAAAGTACATCACACATGCCCTTCTTCCCTCTAATTGGTGATGTGTTATGCGATTGGAGATGTTGGCAATATTCAGGAGTGTTCGATATACACCAGCTTCTACTGGCCTGATTTATGGGGCTTTTCAAAGTCACTGCAGTCACATTAGTCATAGTGGTTGTAAATTATCCATTAACAGAATGGGTCTCTTTATCAGTCCCCAATAAAGGCCTGTGACCCTGAAGGGTTGCTCTCAGGTCGATGATTTAACCCCATAAAAGCTCATCTCTGTGTATCAAAAATACATATTTTGAGGGTTTTTCCATGATAACTATCCCTCCATGCCTTGACATGGCTTAGATGCAATGCTACACCATTGCTTTCTGTAGAATATTCAGATCTATGAAGTCCCTGCCTCCTTCTCCAAGTAGACCTCCCCACCTGATGCCGCTCCAGCAGACCAGCTCACCTACAACTCTGCCCAAACTACCCCACATTGCACAATAGTAAGTTGTAATACTGGACTAATTCAGCCATACATGTTAGATCCAGATTCTGATGGAGAATAACAAAACAGGAAGTTCCACCCTGCAAGTTGACAGGATTGGTTTATTAGGTTTGTTACGTATGAAACCCTGGAATCTGTTTTTTGGAGACTATCGTCAGTTCACTGCAGTTTAATCATCAGCTTTATATGGCAGCATATTTGTTTTCTGAGTGAAATATGTGGATACATATATATAAACAAGTGAACAAGTTGCAAAATGTCACTTTAAGTATGTTAGCATGCTACTGTTGGCATTTAGCATAGAGCTGTTAGCATGGCTATACAGTGGAGTCCTTTTGATCATGATTGTGTAGCAGTTTTGCCTAAAAGTGAAACACAAAATCAAGACTTCAGTGATAACAACAAGTGAAGTCTTGTTGTGCACAAATGCAATATCACACAGTGTTTGTTATTATCCATGACTTAATTCATGGCGCTTTGTACAGTCACTACAGTCACATGATGATCATAGGTTATAGTGGTTGTTAACTATCCATCATCTTAATTAATGGGTTCTTTCATCAGTCCCCAATAAAGGTCTATGAAATGGCTTAGATGTAACTTCATACCATCGCTTCTTTTACAAAATGTGGCTCTATGAAGTTTCCCGCATCTTTCTTCTCTGATGATTCCTGCAGCTCCAGTACACCAGCTCACCTACAACTCTGCTTTAAACTCTTTGAAACTACTCTGCATTACTTATTCCGGACAAATTCAGCCACTGGTGTCCAAACCGGAAATAAATTCTGAGGAAGAATGATGAAATTGGCAGGATTGGTTTCTTTGGTTTGTTAGGCTGGATGTCTGAATCTGTGTTTTTGAGACCACTATTGCAGTTAAAGGTGGTTGACTGCTTATTCAGCTCATGATGTGTCTTCCAGCATTTAAAAAAACACCATCTAGACATGTTAGCAATGGAAAGAACTTGATTCTCGTAGCTGTTCTTTATGTTGTCGTCACCGATTGTGCCTCTTGCCCCTTGCGTAGAAGCGATGTGTATCCATGTTGGAGTGGTCAGGGAGAATAGCGGGAGAGAAAGTTTTGAGTAATATTTATACTGGCATGATTTGACTCAGTGGTGGCTGGTCCTGGCATGAGAAATTCCTAGTTGGCCAGGCCACACTGACAGTTGGTGGCGGCTTCTGTCACGGGCACCGCATGGACGACCGCGAAACTGTCGGAGGGAAAGATATGGAGAGAGAGCGAGGGAGTGAACAACAGAGAGTATCCGGAAAGGAATCAGACAGAAAAGGTGAGCAGGCAATTCATTGCACAATGAAGCGAGAAAAGGGAAAGATGAAAGGCTCTGACTTGAGTAAAATTAAGGGTGATGGGTAGAAAGGGAAATAGAAATACAAAGTGTGCCGGAGTGGGAGGAATTGGACAAGCTGAAAAGTGAATAATACAGGTTGAGCGTTTGAGTCACTGATCTTGAGATCAGAGGAGAGAATGACATTAGCTCAGACTATGACTTTTATGTCTGTTATCCTCATTATTAGGCTGAAAACTTCACGTTTTAATCATTATCGGTAGATCCATGGCTGCATTTACTGCACTTGTCATATATATGTGTGTATAGGTCTCCACTGTGTCATGTGAGCTGTAAACATAATTCAATTCAGAATCATAAAGCCCCACAAGTCATTGTAGCAGCGCATCAAATCCCACCTTAGTCTTGCTGCGTATTCATTGCCAGTTCAATGTAATTGGGATTTCGAATCCAATCCAATTCATACGTAAATTGAGAGCACAGCACAATCCCATTCAGCAGTGAATTTCAGAAAATGAATGTAATTCAGTTTACAATGCAGATCATGTAGCTGGGAATTCCAGCCTTATTGGTCTGCACCGGTATTGTCATGGGATGTACCCTCCCAATTAGGCAGACTGTTGACCTTAAACCTTTGAATTTCATTGCAGAAAGGCCATAAGAAGACGGTTCTGCCTTGCCTGACCGTCCCTTCGCATAATCCCCGGAGTCTCCTCTCTCAAACCTGGCAGGAGGCAGTGACCTCTCCTTTGTGACTGAATTAATCCATGGGCCTGAGATAATGGCCATGTCACAGCCACCGGCAGGATGTGGCAGGAGAATAATCAGCCCACCGCCGTGCCATTTCAATCCCTGCGGCAATGATCGCTTCTCCACAGAAAAAAAAAGGAAAAAAAAAAGCATGTTGCTTTTCTCATTCTCCGGCATGCATGAAATGAGAATTAAAGATTACAGGCCTTACAGGCGTAGCAGACAGGCGCACCTCACTGATGAGTTTTGATGTTTTCCTCTTGTTTTTCTGAAACTGTTGGAGATATTTTAGTGGGGATCCGAGCCTTTTTTTTCTACAGAACATAATGCCGAAAAATATGCTTGGGGTAATTTAGAAACCATGTCATCACATAGTTTGTCCAGCAGAGCAGCTGCAGATCCATTCTTGACAATTCTTTTAGCACTGTCTGCAGCACATGTAGCAAAGTATGTATCATAGCTGAGCAGACTGTGGCGCCGAGTCAAGTGGTATCTTCATGGTAAACTGCAAACTAGTTTGTGAGGCAGTGGCCCCGTTATTTTTCCTTCCCAATATTATGTTAAAATGCACCCCACCACATGGCAAAAACATCAATCAATCAGGAACATATGGCAATGGCCCAAGATGTTGATTTGACCTCCAAACTTCCTAGACCCCATTCTGATCAAGCATCAACAGGATGCAGTGGAACAAGTAGGATTGACAGAGGCCCCACTGCACAGGTCAGAGTACCCAAAGGATCCACTGCCAAGGTCCTGGAGTTTTTTTGTTTGCTCCTGATCCTATCCAAGTCATTTAATACTGAGTATCCAGAATAAAAGTATTGTACGTTAGCTATAGCGCCTGATTGCCTCTTACTCTTTAGTACTGCAGCAACCAGTGGAGGTGGACAGTTCAGCATTGTGTGGGTAATTAGCTGGTAAAAGGGCACAATGACAAAGTTTTCTGTGGCGCTTAATGACCTCTGGCCCTGCAGATCAACTAATATCACATTTCTTTATGTGTTCATGGCTTAATATAACAATCTCAAGACATGACAAAAGTCCAGTGTGTTTGCTGCTATTATTAGGAAAATTATTGAATTTTTCCAACACCTGTGTGGCAGCAGACATAATTGATCATCTGAATATTTTACTCTCTAAAGAAACAGTATCGCCATCGGCCCCCAAAACAACAGTATGGTCAGTACAGTTGTACTTTGGAAAAGTCACAATTGCATATTGTCAAAGGGAGTCTGACTGGCTGTATCGTCAAAGAACAGGGAGTAGTTCCCAGTTGCAAGATTGTGCATAAATTTTGCCAGTATTTCAGATCTTTACTTTGTCTTGCAGACTTGTTGCTGCTGCTTGAGCAGTTTGCACTTTTGATTTTGAACTACAGAAACAAAAAGTTTCATGTCAGTGCGAGAGGAAAAGTGAACGAAAAAATCCTCTTTTTCTCAGCCCTTGTACCATAAAAAATGTGTTTGAATTCAGTTCTCTTCCTCAGTGGGAACCTGAGGTCGTCAGTGCAGATGAAATTGGCGTCTCTGGGGAGAAAAACCACAGAAAGCTCTGCAGCACATCAAAAGCTGAGGTCCCTTTGTCATAGAAAGAGGACACAAGTCTTACAAAGTCCCTTAATTAATCCACAAACGCTGTTTACTGCGGCAGGGAAATTTTTGTGACTCTGCTTGAAAACGTTTGTGAAAAAAATATACAGCGGCTGTTAAGGTCAGCGCTCATTGTGCTTGTGTAGATCACCCACAAAGCTTTTAATCATGTCCCGCGTGAATATTCAGATGTTGCACAAATACATACTGTAGGTGCACTAATGAGCTGTTATTAAAGATTCTGCTCCCACTGTGACAACCAGCACAAGTCAGCTCGCAACCACCCACAGTAACCGCCGTATTATTCCCTTCCTCACCGCCTCATGTGTGTCCTTTCTGCTCTGTTCTCCTGCAATGACAGGCGAACACAAGTTAACCAGAATTTAAATTATTGTGACTGGTTTTTGCACACAAACAGCTGGCGGAGGAGAATGGCTGAACAAAGCAGCGGATTACTTCTATTTTTATTTTTGCCCCTGCTTCTTTCTTGGAGAATGAGCAGAATGGAGGGCGAGTGGCATCAACAGCAAACCTCTTCCTGGCGTCATGTTTTAGTAAATCTGACGGGCTAAACGCCTACAAACCTTCACTGGAAGGCTCTTTCCTCTGACAGTAGCCCCACATAATTCTTGGTGTTTTCAGATTGTGATGTCTTGTCATGGCGCTCATCTTCTATTTGCATTTCCCTGCTTGGTTTCCTGTTCTGAAACTGCCATTTATCTCTAAATATGGCAAACTAAGGCATGATAATGAACAGAATATGACACAGTGTGCTCTTATTCACATAGATGTGATGATTCTATACACACACAGGCTGCATTGCTCATCTGTCAGCTTCTTACAAACATTGGACCTTCACTCTCCTTCAGCCCAGGAGACTTGTCTCAGCACTTGCCTGGAAATCAGATACTGCCTCCGAGGCCTGGAGGTTTTATTACTGAATCACTCTTCGCCAAACTCAATCCAGTCACTTCCTCCCACAGAAGTGGAAAGCCTCCCATCACACGCGAGTTCACCCATCGCAGTGTTCTCGCGGAGGGCCGGTGGAATAATCCGCTGACCCCAAAATCAATGCCTAATGTTTGTCTGAATGGCAGGAAATTCAGAATTTCATCGGGATCATCATCACAAGCAAACCTCTCACCCACCTCAGCTGGAGGCCAATGTCTTGACCACGGAAGTCAAACTTTGACTTCACCTCTATCAGATGCAAACTATTATTGATGCAACCATTTATGAGAGAAAACGCTCATTTCAGATTTTAGCATTGTGAATCATTCCCATACACATGGACCAGCATGAACCTCCTCCACGTCCTACTAGCTCAGTAATAGTGCTCCGTTGTCGCCTCTTTTAATGCTGGTGGAACACTTAAGTCCATCCATCCATTATCTATACACCGCTTAATCCTCTGTAGGGTCTCAGGGGGGCTGGAGCCTATCCCAGCCGACTCGGGGCGAAGGCAGAGGACACCCTGGACAGTCTATCGCAGGGCTACATTAAGAGACAGACAACCAAGCACACTCTGATTCACACCTATGGACAATTTAGAATCATCAAATAACCTCAGCATGTTTTTGGACTGTGGGAGGAAGCTGGAGAACCCGGTAAAAACCCACGCTGCACAGGGAGAACATGCAAACTCCACACAGAAAGATCCCAGGCGTCCAAACCGGGACGCGAACCGGGGATCTTCTAGCTGTGAGGCGACGGTGCTAACAACCGAGCCACCATGCAGCAGCCCCAGTAATCCTAAGAGCTTCAGTAAAAAGCAACTGGACTTCTTTTTTTTTTGTTTTTGAAGATGTTTTACTTCTCGTCCAAGAGGCTTCTTCAGGTCTGAACAACTAAATGGATGACACATCTTCAAGGACCAGTCACTGAAGTTCTTTGGATGAATATCCACGCAGGCTCTTACAAAGAGGAGCTAATTGGAGGTTGAAGGGGTTGATTGTGGCGCAACTTGAGTTTGAGTCCCATCTCGGGTGATTATTGTCGTATTATTTTTTCACTCAAGTCTCATTTCGACTCACTCTGTGTTCATTTTCACATGTGTTAGGTTGAGTAAAGGATCACAGTTTGGGTTGAAATACACCCTGTTGCTGCCTTTACCGCTTTCTAAAGCTCCATTTTGTACGTATCCGCCTGAGATTTCTATTGTTCACACCACTGCAAGAGCTCACCTCCGTTATCGGGGCTACTTTCTGTTTAGAAATGATCAGAAAGGATGATAACTCACCTTCTGGTCTACTGGCCCATGTGTATGCGTTTAATGGGCTGATAATATCCAAACCAGGTGGAAAAACCACTTTAAAACAGCCTTTAAACCACCTCAACAATGTCTACTTGCTAGTAACTGAAATGATGCCAGACAGGCTACAGCGATCAGGTGTGACTTTAAACCATCATTTTAAAAACGTCCTTTTTCCGTTGACCTCCAGGAAGCTGTTTTGAAACCAAAGCGCACATGTGAGGCATTGCAGAGCGACACCAAAGTGGCAGCGGTGGCATCTCATTAATATATATTTAATTAGCTTGTCTGTATTCAGAAAAAAAAATGGCCGGTCATTTTAATTGGCTTTATTAACCCAATCATTTTGACGGGAACCTTTTTGTCTTGATGGATGACCTTATTATTACATCGAAGGAACCGCCACAATCCTCTGAAAAGGAGCCGCTCGGGCGACTCATTACCACTGTCACGGCTGCTCCGCTTCTTTCCTGCTCTTTAGGTTCCACGTTTACACCTGATCGAGCAGTCCAACCTGGCGTATAAACTGTCACCTGACGGATGGACACCTTGATTTTAGTCGCCTGTGCGTTAGTTTTAATTAAAAGTTGCTCGATCTACATTGCCAGAAATGTTCTTTACGATACTATCTGAAGATGAAAGTAGAATCAAGCCGATAGAATCAACTTTATCACTGTAGGAAGATTTATTTTTCACTTAGCACAAGCTATGAATATTATCCCCAATCCTTTAAGGCGCGTGATGTCACCTGTGTTCCGAAGCCGCCTGAGGAGGGAGGAAAGAGAAGGGATGGAAAAAAGAAGGGGGAGAAATGGAGGAACAGAAATGGTAGGGTGACTGAGATAAGAAAAAATAAGACTAATAGATTAGACACAGGACTCAGAAGTGCAGAGAGATGGAGGAAGAATGGAAAAATACCTGCGAAACGGTCAAAGCTTCGGAATCATTTCCACTGGAGTTGGGTTCTTTTCTGAAATGCGGATAAGGGCATTATCTCACACTTGTGTTTACAGGCCCTATTTTTTCCTTCTGTTTCCATAAATATAAGCACAATATCCAAGAAAATGGGATTTACTCTATCACAGTTTGAGGCTCCACGCAATCTGGAATAGAAATCATTTCTGCGATGGAGGATGAATAAGACGGAGAATACGCAGGTTATGCTGAAGTATATGTTTGTCCAAGAGCTACTGTAGGATTTCTATGAATATTTTTGCGGCTGTGATTTTACATACTGTTCCTCTAAACATGTGAATAGGTCTCCCCATCTGTTCTCGCTAAGATTGGTCATTTTGGCGAATCTCTTCCCCGCATTTTCCAACACCTTTGACACCGAGAAGCTCTGATTGCAAGGTAGCAATTGAAAACCTGAATGTGAGTCCTGTCCCTTTACTTCTCTTATTTCCATCATGGCTAATGATGGAAGATTGCCACTTGGAGCTCGGCTCTTTTCCTCTTGGTAACTCATTTGGCCTCTGACACAGCCTCAATTGTCTGTCTGGGCTGATTTGTGGAGCGAATGGTCCTCTGGGAATATTACTGTCATTGTCTTACAGTGGCTCAAATTGACATAATGGCAACTTCATCCCTTCTGATGTCTCACATCTTTTGCTTGTGATGCTGACTCTTTCGATAAAATAGATCACGCCGCCTCATGTCTTACCTCGGTTTTGTGTTTCTGTTGCTTTCCTCTCCACATTTTTCTTCGGGTAACTGCACCTGAGAGGGCTTCAGCGTGTCTGAAAAAGTTGTGTTGAGACTCTTTGCGAAGAGGTTATTTAAGGGATTTTGCTTTACTTTCGGAGTGCAGTTTGTCTCTTGGTTGTCTTTAGATCACACCGTGTTCTCAAATTCCTAACCCACTCCATCAATGAACCAAAGTCATACTTCAGCTTTTAGAGCTACGTGCAGGATGAATTTTCCACTAAACTTAATATATCAAGGACATGATTGTTTGAAAAGTTACATTTTACAAGAAATCTATGCAGTAACTCAGATGAAAAAGCATTTTGAGCATGATGCACCGATCAGCCACAACATCATGACCACTGATAGGTGAAGTGAATAACATTGATCATATTGGTACTATGTGGTGTTCTGATGGAAAACCTTGGATTTTAACATCCGTGTTGGTGAGACTTAGACACCCAAATAATCATTGTCCCAGAACAAGCACACTCCCTCATGCAAATGGAAATCCCAAATGTCACTGGCCTACCCCTGCAGGAAAATGCACCCCACCACATGGCAACAACATCAACCAATCAGGAACATCTTGAGGAACATGACAATGGCCCAAGATGTTGATTTGACCTCCAAACTTCCTAGACCCCATTCTGATCAAGCATCAACAGGATGCAGTTGAACAAGTTGGATTGACAGAGGCCCCACTGCACAAGCCAGAGTACCCAAAGGAACCACTGCCAACGTCCTGGTGCCAGACCCCATAGGACACCCTGAGAGGTCCTCTTGTCCATGCCCAATGGTTCAGAGCATTTTTGACCACATAAGGG
>OMNN01086448.1:0-23857 GCA_900302755.1 Chromis chromis
GTTTTACCCTGAAAATATTAGATATAATACAAATTTGCCTAATCAATGTATGTATTATCGTTTCAATCCTACAGTAATATGTAGTGTAGAAATTTACCTGGCTAATTTAGATATTATAGTTTAAGAATCTACAATATTATACATGAAAAACCCAACAAAAGCAAAGATACTAGTTTGATTTCAGTCAAATGAAAACAGAGCAGCATGTTAACATTTTAGGACTTTATTTTGAAAAGCACAAACACAGATAAACAGATTAGGAAGTACTTCATACAAAAGCTCCTCTATCAAGCAGGCTGCCTAGAGGTGAATATAAATAAATACAAAGGAGAAAAGTTGTTAGATAGAAATCAAAACATCAAATCACATTCATTAATAATAATATGTACAAAAAAAAATAAAATAAAAACACACTGACAGGGAACTGAAATGCTTTACAAGAAAACATCTAGACTAATGACTCTGCTGTCTTCATTTATCCTTCTGCTTCCTCACAGTTTCATAAAGTGCCATGTTGGTATTACGGGGGGGGCTTAAAGATCATTTTAATTATTTAAAAACAACATAAAAAGTAGCCGACTACTACAAAATAAATCACAGGTTTCATCTTTTCAGAGGCTACGGTCGGTATTTACAGGTTAAAGCATCTTTACTGCTCACTCGGCAGGCGAACAGAGTCGAGGTCGAGCCACTGATGGCAGAGTTTAGGTCGTCTAGTTGAAGATTGAAAGTGGAGTTAGCTGCAGTGTGTTGATACTACACTGCTGTTTAAACTTTGGAAAAAGGGTCAGCCGTCCTGCACGTTGCACGGTTTCCATGCACAAATGTCCTAAACTGAAAGATCAAATGAAAAACGCTTCGGTATCTACGTTAAAGCTGACTAATCTATTATGCAAATGCACACAACAACAAGCCCCGGAGTGTGTCGCCCTTCAAGTGGTGTAAAGGTGAGTTATTATTATTATTATTATTAATGCAGTCTTCTTGCACATATTCACTCGATCACACGTGTCGGTGGTTAGTAGAGCTGTTTGGTTTCAGTCTGCACAGACAAGGTTTGGTGGTTCTGAGCCCTTCTTCTTCTTCTTCTTCTTCTTTAGAACAGTAACCGTGTGTTTCCTCCCGCGGAGCCGCTTCACGACTTGATCTCGATGACTTTGATGAACGGAAGCGGTTTGTTGGACGAGTTTGACAGCTTGATGGGTTTGCTGAGGGAACAGAAAGAGGAGAACTTGAGTTTAAAACGATCAGTATGCAGATTTACAACTAGATTAGGTGGATATTTAACAATGAGGTTGTGTTTGTATGTATTATTTACATGAACCTCAACTGTCCTAAACCTAAAACCACAACCAGACATTAACTTTCTTTTCTAACCAGGTTTTCTTCATCAGACTTGTCTATAAAAGGGTGTTTTTAGTGCATTATTTAACTTTTCCAGCACAAAAAGCACCTATATATGTCACCTACTTCACTCAACAGAAACAGGTTGTTATAATGTAGAGCTATAAAGAATATACAACTTTCATTAGAGTAAAAACACTGTTAGCAATTTATTTTACCACTGTCAACGCAGCTGCTTGTTTCTAACGTAACGGCTGCACACTAGAGCTCCAAAACCTTACACATTTAACTGTCTGAAACCTTAAAACTGCTGCCAGGTTTAAAAAGTGTGTTGTTTTTTATTCTAAATTGACAAGAAGACTACATTTATCAGAGCTAGAAACTGAAAAAACGGAGAGAATCCTCAGATTTTCAACTTTCCGATGGTCCTTGAACTACTCATCTGTGACCTACTTAACCAAATTCTGCAAAAAACTAAAAATTCTGTGCTCTTTTGTGCAACTAGGAGACTATTGATGACTCAGCTGTGACCAACAGTCACCTGATAAAAATTCAGGGACTTTTCGGCTGAACTGCAGGCTGTGTTTACGCAGAGCAGATGTAAATAGTTAAATATCTATAGTATGTAGAGCCACCATTTTTTCCCAGTATTAGTAACACCTTGGACACTTGGAAAATGTTGTACATGTTGGCCTTTTTGCCTTTTATTAATAGTGATAGCCCTTATTCATGGGGCACCTGCTCATGCAGTCGAGCTATACAGGCTTCTTAACCCAAGTTTCTTCAATTTAAATCATCTTTTTTGGGGGGGTTGTTTTAAATCTAATGTCATTCTAGCTGCACAGAAGACATTTTTGAGTTCTCTCTCCTTCTAGTCATGGTTGTGTTGCTTCCATAAAGGTGTAAGACTTTATGTTGCAGTTAAAAATGAGTCCACAGTGAGGAAAAATGTGACAGGAACAACAACAAAAAACACCCAGAAACTGCTTGGACTCTAGAAAACTTTAAATTTCATACATTTAAACATGATGCTCAACATTTAGTGTCCCATAATGAAGAAGACGTGGAAATATATCTAGTTTTTGGCCCAATAAAAGTGAAATTAATGTTAGTTTTTGAATTTTCTCCGCAAAAAATACTAATAAATTAATCAGTTTTCTAATCTGTGTTCAATTAGCTGCAGTACCAGCAGAGTAGGACCAAGCTTGAAAACATATTTATGCATTTTCTGCATCACTAACTGAATTCACGTAGGTTTGCGTGGCCAAGAAATGCATAAAGTTTGTGCTACTGCAACTGCATGGCCTCATTCAGTGGGATTATTAACGTAGGGCTCAACAGGTTTCCAGATAAAACCCTCAGAGAGAATATCAGGAAAAGAACTAGTGAAAGTGAGACGCATCTTACAACTGATTTAGATCCCAAATCTGCAGCAGGTTAGCTGTGCAGCATCGGTTAAAAAGGAGATTTAACAGGTTAAAAGCCACAAATTCTGGCTTTACTTCACAGTTCACCCCTCTGAAGTCAACTTCAGCATAAGAATTGCAACAAGAAATCATTTATACTCTTAATTTAAACAAAAAAAGTCAGATACAAAACCCAAACGGCACACAGGATTTGCACTTTATCAGCATTTTCCAAGGTGTGCAGGTGAAACACTGGAGGAATGAGGGCAAAATAAGTTACCTGTAGACAATCTGGGCGTTGCGGTCGGACGAAAGGTAGGAATTTGACCTCTGACCTCCCAGGAAGTAGTCCATCTGGTCATGCATCTCTCGGTTCTGCACACACAGAAAGGTTTCAGAGGTTATGTAAAGTAAAACTAACCAGGGAATGTGTTTGCAGAAGTCAGACTCTTCACTTTAAATTCCTCTGAGCTATTCTTTCCTCACCTCGGCCTCCAAAAACGCCACTTTCTCCTCCAGCTCTTTGATCACTCGGTCTCTCTCCTGGATCACCATGCGAGAGTTCTGGAGCTGCAGACGAGCACAAAAGCCGAAGTCAAACAAGGAGCAGATCGCTGCACAAACAAACAAGCGCTCGGGAGACGGAGCGTTTGCTTTGCCGAGCCTCGAGCGTTAGCCTCTCACCTGTTCAATCATGTGTCTGACTTTCCTCTGTTGGCTCTTCAGCATGTCGTCCAGATGGTGGATCTTCTCCTTGAGAATCGCCACCTCCTTCTCCAACTGCTCGGCCCTAAAAATACACGCCGACGGTTATATCATCACGAAAACACCGAAGACTGAACTGCTTATTTATTGATGCATGTCTTGTGTTGTCTAACCTTTGCTCCCCGCTGTGGCCCTCCTCTCTGATCTTGCGTAGTTCGCGTAGTTCGTCCTCCCGGTTGCGGATGGCCTCCCTCAGGGTGGCGCTCTCCAGCTCCATCCCTCCCAGCAGCCTCTGCAGCTCGTCGATGCGACGGTCTTTCCTCTCGCCGGCTTCCTCTGAGATCTGCAGCTTCTCCTCCTGGTCGCTCAGACGATCCCTGAGTCTGCTGCCTTCAGCCTGCAGGAGAAAACAGGGAGTTTGGTTAAAAGATGGGACGCCTCCTGCAGATCTGATACCGAAAGTTTAAACATCGAAGTTTCCCCTTCATGCAACTACAGCGTCCGACTGCAATCGACATCACAGAGAGTGTAGAAGTCATGCATCTTTAGCTGAAGGAAGCGAACAGGAGCTGGAGTTTAGTTTGTTGCTCCCAGTTGTTTAGGAGTCTTTCCTCTAAGTTTATTAAACACATGCAGCACAAACCCTCATGACTGATGGTTACAAATGATTAGTTAATTAATCAATTAGCTGTTTAATCGTCAACCATTTTGAGAATTTGAGCTGATTTTAGGTGAAGAAAAGCAAAATATTCAAGTTTTTTTGTTCATATTGTTCTAAAACAGCTGTTTTTTTCATGTCACATTCTGATTTATTTCTCTTTTTGATTGTATTTCTTTCTGCAATTTCCAATACAGATTGCTTTTATCAATCATTTCTATGCCACAAATGTTTTTTTAACCAATATTCACGACTTTACTAATGTTTTATTGTCTTTGTTATTATTTTTATTGTAGTTTTCTCATGCTTTGTGCATTGTTTTAGGATTATTATTACTATTTTTTGAAATCATTTTTGTGTTTTCTTGTATTTTATCGCTGTTGGAAAGCACTTTGTGACCTTTTGTCTGCGAAAAGCGCTTTATAAATACTTATAGTAAGTAAGTAAATTTACTTACTTACTATTATTATTATTAATACGTATATGAATGTGAAGGATTTCTTTCTTTACTCCTTTTTTGGATTTTATAGGCCATTAATACTGGACCCCAGCCAAAGTTTCCTTTTATATAAACATAAATGAATCAGTATTACTCAATTTAAGACTGAAATTCAAGACTATGTGGGCAGTAATGATAGTAGTTTTAGTCATTTTTTAAAGTAAAAAAAAGTCTAAATTCTCTTATTGCAGCTTCTGAAATGTGAATATTTCCTGGTTTGTTTCCTCTTCTATGACAGTAAACTGAAAATTGTGACCTGACATTTTATATTTTGGGCTTTAACAAACACTGATCTACATTTTTTTTTACTATTTTCTGACATTGTAGACGGAAAAACTCGAGAAAATATTCAACAATATGGAAATATTTGTTACCTATAGTTTTATAAATGAGCTTTTGTTCACCTCAGACAGTCACAGTTTTTTTGTTTGTTTGTTTGTTTTAATTGTAAAAGTTTGATCCATTTACTAAAGTCCATTTATTTCTCTGTCATATCAAATGTTTCTATTTGACATCTGCAGCAGTGACATACTTGTGTGCATGGATAATAACTGCCAAAATACAGCAACAGGCAGCCTAGAATCAGTTAAAATGTTCAGATTTCGCATTTTATTCACCATAAATCGCTGCAGTATTTAATTATCATCACATATGGACAGAATTTACAGTTAAAACCATGAATAAATTCTGGATATTTGGCTTTTAGGTGAACTTTTTCGCCTTTAACACACTGCAGCATCTGTTCTCCTGGACTATTTTGAATGGTGGTCATGCAAAAACACAAAATGTACCAGTACTAGTCAATGCAAATCAGATAATTAGTAAGATTGACTGTAAAATAAGAAAATAAAGGATGTAACTAGCCTTGATGTTGCAAATGGGAGGCGCCACTGCTTCCATATAACTGAACTACACTGTACAGATGCATGATAACAGTAAAAATAAGCTCTCTGTGTTCATATCTGTTACCTGCAACATTTCTTTCTCCTCCAGATGTTTCTTTTCTGCCTCCTGCAGCTGTGCATAAAGGCGTTTGCTGACTTCCCTCAGCTTGGTTCTCTCTGCTTCATCATCTGCTTCCTAAACAGACACAGAAACAAGACGAGTCAGATCAGAACGGGCGACAGAGACACAGATAGTTTCACGGTGATGTAATATATAAAGTCTTGTTTTCGTTTCGTCTAATCTCAGTGGGTTCGGCCCTCATAAAGAAAACAGGCGTGTCGGCGTGCGTCACGGAGCAGCTGGATGTTTCCCTCCTGACCCTCGACGCTAATGTGACTCAGATATCTGCTATAAGTGGTGTGAAAACAATCAAACGTGTCAGCGTTGTTGTGACTGCGGTCGTGGAGCCCAAAAGTTTTGGCAGCAACAAAACTATTAAAAGGACGAAGCGTGGAATGAGGAGGTCCCTGAACACAACAGCATATGCAGGAAGAGGAACAGAGTGTCCTGGAACATAGTTTTATACACTCGGGGGTGGCTTTTCTCATTTCTCTTTCCCTTTAACACATATCAGTGTCCATCTGGGAGCTAAACGCTTAACAGGCATCACAAAAAAACACAGATTTGAGCTCTGAGATGCTGAAAACACCCTAAACTCAACCTTTACTCACCCTAAAGCACTAATTTTTCCCATATATGCTCCATTTCTTCACCTTAAAGCACTCAGATTGTTTGTTTTCCAATGTAAAATGCTCCATTATTGCACAACATCCTGCAGAAAGTTGACGTGCAACTATTTTAAAGGTCATTTTAGCTTCTTTTTACGCATAAATCGCATCCTAATCCAGATTCCTCACCTGCATGTCGGCCTTGGCGCCTCCTTTGGCTGCGGTCGAGCTGCTCTTTTTAAAGGGAATGCTGACCTTCCACCCATTTGTGTGCGGCTGGAGGGAGAAAAGGAGGAAACCGGTGAGGAAGGAGTGAACTGTGGAGACGACAGAGGTGGAGGGAAATGCCTCCGAGCGGACAGGATGGAAGGTTAACAATGGAGAGGGCAGCACAGAAAAAGACGCCCACCTTGTTTTTAGCCGCCATCTGCTCCCTCAGATTCTTCAGACAGTACCTCACCTGCAACAAACACACACACATCATCAGTTATTTACATGTTATCATGTGATTTTTAAGAATAATCGATTAGTTCTCAACAAAAAGGTCTAAATTCTCTGATTGCAGCTGCTAAAATGTGGATATTTTCTGGTTTCTCTCTTCTTCTAGGACAGTACAGTGAAGATATCTGACATTTTCTGACATTTTATCGACCAAAAAACCCAGAAAATGATTGATAATTAAAATTAGAGTTAGTTGCAGCCCTGTTATGCAATCGCATTCCTTTCATAGCTTTGTATTTCAAAGGTAAAGTTTATCAGCTTCATTATCTGCAAGTTATCAAAGTTCATTTTAATAAGAGATAATACTTGTTTGCATAATAAGGTCAATAGAAAATGAACTGCTTGGCCAAGAAACAAGATATTATAAGTCTTACAGAACCATTTTATTGACCAAACAACTATGACAACAATAAAAATAATCGTTACTTGCAGCCTGACTGTGTTTTCTACTCTATAAAGTTAGAAAACGCAGACGCATAAGAGCAATGATGGAATTTACATGATGCAAACATGCAAATTCTTACATAATCCAGGAAACTAGGATGACTAAATGTGTGTTTGTGCTTCAGTTAAACAGTCGGAGCTTGATGCTGTCCAGAAACTCACCTCCTGTATCTGTGAAACTTCGTCTGACAGCATCTTCAGGCTCTGCTGGTGCTTCTGCTGCTCCTGTCTGCGGGCTTCCAGATAAACCTGGAACCACAAGAAGAGTCAGTGTTGAATATAGATTTAATGTTCTGTAACCTAAAACTAGCCTGTGGGTTTGAGAGGAATGTTATCTTTAAGAAAAACACCATTTATTAGAGACAGAAACTGTAAAAACAGAAATAATCGTCTGATATTCAACTGTTAGATCAGAGAAACTCACTAAAACTAAGCTTCAAACTGTAATATTACAGCAAAATCGCCTATTTTATTTAAAAATACGCCAAAAATAAAGCGTTTGCTCCAATTAGATTCTGTAAAAAACTAAAAATTCTGCAGGCCTAAATGCAGACATGAAGCTATGAGTGACTCAGCTGTGACCAACAGTCACATAACAAATATTCAGAGAGATTCGGCTGCAGGCAGTGTTTAAAATAAATGCATCATGGCTCAAAAATGGGACAGGGAGGAACAAAAGTGTTGGAAGATACATTCAGCATGGTGAAACATCTTTGTCGAGTTCATGTGCTGCAAATTTCAAGTTTGCAGAGGCTGTAAAAATTTGAATAGTTAAATATTTATTGCATGTGGAGCTCCTGTTTTTCCCCCTGGAGTGTTGTTAGCACCTGTAGGCATGTTGGTTCCATGTTTTTTCAATTTTTGCAAAATAAATAATCAAAGAAATTCAACTTTTATTCCCTTTTGTAATGATTTAAAATATCAAAACTGTATCATACTACACAAAAAAAACATTTCTCAGTTCTCCCATCTTCTAGTCATAGTTGTTCTGTTTCCATAGAGGTGCAGGACTTTATATTGCAGTGAAAAATGAGCCAACAGTGAGTAAAAAATGTGAAAAACCCCCACCTTGATAACCTCCACCTGCTCATTCAACATTCAGATGAGTGAAACTGACTAAAACTAAGCTTCAAACTGTAATATTTCAGCAAAATCGCTTATTTTATTTTAAAAATACGCCAAAAATAAAGCATATGCTCCAATTAGATTCTGTAAAAAACAAAAAATTCTGCAGTCCTAAATGCAGACAGGAAGCAATGAGTGACTCAATTGTGACCAACAGTCACATGACAAATATTCAGAGAGTTTATAAATAAATAATCAAAGAAATTAAAACTGTGCCATACTACACCAAAGACACCTTGAAGTCTCTGTAGAGGTGCAGGACTTTATACTGCAGTAAAAAATGAGCAAACAGTGAGTAAAAATGTTTTAAAAAAAACAAAAAAAAACACCCACCTTTATAACCTCCACCTGCTCGTCTGTAGACTTCACCGGTTCGGGGATCGAAGCTGTTCTGTCACTGGGCGGCTGCACCAACGCAAAAGCTCTTCCGATTGGCTGCAGATCAGAGTACAGAGGAGTTAACAGTGGATGGGTGTGACACATTCCCAAACATAGTAAACAGATTGTTGGATCGGGGTTTTTTCTTTTGCACAGTATTGCAACACAGAATCTGGAAGAAGAGCCAGGAAGGAGGGCATCCGCTCACTAATCATTACCAAACGGGACTTTCTGCACGAATGATGCAATTAAACTTACAAAACTCCAAAAAGAAAAGAAGAAGATAGAGTTAGTAGCTATTCCTGTGCAGTGGTGTATAATGAGTAGGCGTTTAGTGGTAATCACCAAAGAGACATAACATGGTTTGGAAGTGGTCAAAACCACAACCAGAGAAGAAGAAGAAGAAGAAGAAGAAGAAGGAGGAGGTGGTGGTGGGGAGGCGTTATGTAACCGAGCTGCTCTGGTGGTCCGGCTGCTTTCTGGTGGAACAATGGTCGTCTTGAGACATTCGGAGTGTGTGTGGGGAGTCAGGCTAATAAAGCTGGCGGCCTGTTTATGAGCGGTTTGTGTTGTTTTGGAAGCCGTGCGAGCTGCTGTGCATCACCTTCACTGAAAAACGCCCCCAAATACGCTTCTCTGATGCACAAAGATGGGATTGTAAAGGGTTAAATCAATAACCAAATACTATAATTATGTCATATTCGTATTGGAAAGTAGTGGATAACTCCAAATGCAACATGTCTTATTGCTGTCTTAGAGCTTGGACGTCCTTTTAGATGCAAGACGCACCTTAAAACCGTGTTAAAGCATCTTAGGGTGGATTTTCCAGGAGAATCGAATCGAATAGAAATGCTTCGGTTGTTACAGCAGAAAGAGTGAAGCTACCACCAACATAAATACAGATAAATAAGCTATTTACAGATGTTAAAGTGGTTAAAGTGTAGTTCAACAGTGCAAGAGTAAAGAGAACCAGATGAGGAGGAGTGTGCACGCTTCACCCTTTAAAGAAAACACTTCACCATAAATCTCTAAATCTTACATAAATCCGTGCAGAAAGTCCGTTTAAGCATCCAGAATCTTGAAGCACATACTTTGGCATCACATAAAGGAGTCACAACACTACCTTCCCCTTTATTCTGGTGCCCATCGCTTCATCTGTTCTCTCCAGATGTTCCAGATGTTCTTACCTTGTCCCTGATCTGCTCCGAGCCCCGGATCGCCTGGTTCTGGTCGAGAAGCGTGAGCCTCAGCCTCCTGCAGCCCTCCTGGAACAAACCGAGAGTGACAAAGGGACGGTTATGAGATGGAGAGGCTGATTGAGGACTATTTTTGAGGGAAGCAGGAGGAGAGACTGAGTCATGAAGCGAGAAAGAGGAGGGTTGGAAAAAACAAAACTAAACAACGTCAGAGAGAAAGTTCTCCAGCAGCTGCACAGAGACGGATTGTTTGATTTAAATGATGTGCTACAGACGTCAGAGGGACTTAGGCGGGAACCCTCCAGATGCCGGAGACCAATTGGAAGAAGAAGGAGCCGGATTTCTGGGAAAGTGGGAGGAAAATATGTAATGTACCGTTTCCATGGCAACAAAACCTCACGGAGGCCATAAAGAGCCATGAAACTTGGCACGGTGGCGCCGCTCGTATAGGAGGGGGGGCAGGAGGAACAGATGCAGGAGTTTGGAAAGCTAATTTAAAGTGTGGAGAAGTGACTTTACATTTATGAGCAGCTGAGTGGAGGAGGAGGAGGAGGAGGAGGAGGAAGAGGAGGAAGAGGAGGAGGTCGCTGACATTATATAACCCAGTCCAGTCTGTTCTGTTTATTTTCCCATGAGTCCTGTCAGCTCAGAAACATCCAACACATGAAATCACTGCAGCCACAAACAAAAAGAAGCATCCACACACACACACACCTACACACACACACACGCACACACACACACTGAGACTAACTGTTGATATATTACACAGGACTGACTGGTTAATAAGTCTGGAGGAGGATAAGAGATCCTGAATCAATGCCAGATTTAGACTTCTAGTGAATTTTTATCGCACTAATGGGTTTCTTCTGGCTGGACATGACATAACCAAGAGATTCAAGATAAGAGGAAATCATGTTAGAGATGTTAGTGAAGAATTTGAACTATTCCTGTGCTTTTTTAACCCTTTAAGACCTGAGCCTCAAAAAGTCTGCCTGGTCTTTTTTTTCTTATTTTGATTACAAAAAGGTAAGAAAATGTCCTGTGAGTGCTGGTGCCCATTTTTTCAGAAGAAACTTTCAATATCTATTTACTGCCTATTACAAGAGTTACGGTAATTTTACGGTAATTTCATCCTGCGGATTCCTGGGGGGGCTAGAATGAAATTACCGTAATGGTAATGTCGTTGCGCTTTACAGCCAATATAGTGTCATTACGATAATTCAATTAGTATCTGAATTAAATTACCGTAATGACATTATATTGGCTGTAAAGAGCAACAACATTCATATCCGAATGAAATTACCGTATCCGAATGAAATTATCGTAATTGGCTGTAAAGTGCAACATCGTCGCTTGAAAATGTTATTATAATTGGTAACAGTAACAGCAACATACCATAAATAATTGTGGAAATAGCATTTTTAGACAAATAATTACAATAAAAACATAGAAATTGGTTAAATTCACAGTGCCTTACTGTCTACTATCACTCATTTATGTTGTTTCCAGACAGAAGAAACCTGTTGCTCAAATAAAATTCACTATAAATGCAGATTTAGCATTGTTATGAATAAGTTTTGACTTAACTGTATGTGTGTGACTTCTCTATGAGACCTAATCTAATGACTAATTTGAGCTTTTTATGTAACTTTTTTTCCTAAAAATGCCATTTACACACTTCATTAACACAAAAAACTGCTTCTTCTGGCTGGAAATGACATAAAAAAGTGATAAAAGACAGTAAGACGTTGTGAATTTTAACAATTTCTATGTTTTTCTTTAACATATTTCCTTAAAATATCATTTCCACTAGTATGTATAGTCATTTCTACCATGTTGCTGTTACTTTTATCAACTATAACAACAGTTTGACTGATGTGGAGGTAAATAAATGCCATAAAACTAGTTAAAATTAATCATTAACACCTCTAACACAGTGTCTTACTGTCTTTTATCTCTTGTTTGTCATTTTCCAGACAGAAGAAACTTGTTGGTCAAGTAAAAATTCACTATAAATCCAAATTTAGCATTGTTATGAATACATTTTGGCTTAACTGTATGTGTGTGACTTCTCTATAAGAACTTTTCCTGTGTTATTAATTAATTATTTTCCTAAAAATGCCATTTAGACAATTTAATAACACAAAAAACGGCTTCTTCTGGCTGGAAATGACTTTAAAAAGTGACAAAAGACAGTAAGACATGTTTTTCTTTCACATTTTTCCTAAAAAATAGCATTTATACTAGTATCCAATGTCATTTCTACCATGTTGCTGTTACTGTTAGCATCTATAACAACAGTTTGACTGATGTGGAGGTAAATAAATGGCATTGAACTAGTTAAAATTAATCATTAACACCTCTAACACAGTGTCTTACTGTCTTTTATCTCTTGTTTATGTCACTTTCCAGACAGAAGAAACTTGTTGGTCTCATGTAAATTCACTATATATACAAATTTGGAGAATGAACAACTTTGGACTCAACTGTGTGTGCGTTAGTTCTCTATGAGACTATGACACATGTTTTAGTGACAGTGTTTGTCCCAGTTCTGCAGTTTATTTCTGTGTTTTACGACGTGTTGCCTCAGATAACCTGCCAGAAACTTCACTTTAGCCTCTCACCTTGATATTTGTTTGAGTTTGTTTAGCAGTTTACAGTATTCAGCATGAATAAAGTCACTGTCTATGCGTCCGATATGCAAACAGAGCGAATGACCTATTGCATAACGTCGAGATAAAGGGCGTTTATCAAAGAACAGCCATGTGTGGAGGCTACAGAGGGCCTTCAGATCGGCTGCTTATCAGCTCAGGAAGAAGGAAAACGCAGCAGGACATCAAACTAAATCAGAAACAGAGACATGAGCGGAGGAAATAGCTGCTGTAGGGAGCCAACAAACCAAACGTCTCAGATTGCAGACGTGAATGCTGTAATGGGGAACACCGATTAAGAGGGAAGAGAACAGGGGAGGGTTTGTCAGGCAGGAATCCATCATTATACAACTCCTGTGGCCTTTTCACAGACATCCAGACAAAAGGCTCCGGCTAATCCTCGGCCGAGCAGTAGCTATTTACACGCCGGCCTCTCTGCTCCGTTTTCTCTTTTATGTATCCACCGAAACAGAAAAATGCCGCCTCCACAGTCAACCTGTAATACTAGACTTCCCGGGAACAAGGACAAAAGGCCCGGCTGTGATGCGCAGACACACACTCGTGCACGCCGAAACATGAGACTGAACACACACAGCCGGGAGATGAAGACGCTTTTGTTTTGGACTTTTGGCATCTCGAGGCCTGAAAATCATCCGGGTTAAACTATCTGAAGGGACGTAAACAAGATTCTGGAGTTCTATCGGAGAGATTTTTAACCCCACGAGCAGTTTCTGGGTCTTTTTTGATGCTCCTCTCACATTTTTGGGCTCAATTTTAACCTTAATGGAAACAGAACAACCATGAAGAAACAGTGAGAACTCAGAAATCAGTTATTATAATGCCACAAATCATAAAAAAGTTGGATTTCTTGCATTATTTGTTTTGCAAAAACTGGAATCAACATTTTTCTAAGTGTCCACAGGCGCTACAAATACTGGAAAACAATGATAGCTCTACATGCTATAGATATTTTACTACTTATATGTTTAATTTGTTTCTGCTCTGTGTAAACACTGCCTGCAGTTCAGCCCAATTTAGCCCGATAGTCAATGAATTTTCATTATGTGAGTGTTAGTTGCATCTTAGCCACTAATATTGTCTCAGTTAGGCTAAGAAGTGCAAAATTTTTTCCTTTTTTACAGAATCTGGTTAAAGGAAAAAGTTGATTTTTGGTGCATTTTTAAATGAGACATCTAGAATAAAGCGATGAAATTAGTAAGTTAGTTACATTTCTTTGATTATTTCTTGTGCAAAGATTTAAAAAAGACCTTGAATCAACAGGTACAACATTTTTCCAAGTGTCCACAGGCGTTACAAATACTGGAAAACAATGATAGCTCTACATGCTATAGGTATACTTACATGTTTAATTTGTTTCTGCTCTGTGTAAACACTGCCTGCAGTTCAGCCCGATTTAGCCCGATAGTCAATGAATTTTCATCATGTGACTGTTAGTTGCAGCTGAGCCACTAATATCTTTACAGTTAGGCTAAGAAGTGTACATTTTTTAGTTTTTTACAGAATCTGGTTAGAGCAAACGGCTTATATTTTGGAGCATATATTATTTAATTACTTACATTTCTTTGATTATTTATTTTGATGATTCCACAGGGTTAGCAATATTATAACAATCTTTTTTCACACTACTCTAGCTGTAGAAAGATGTTTCACCATGCTGAATGTATCTTCCAACGACTTGCTCCTCTGTTTACTGTTTCTGAGCCATGCTGCACTTATTTTATTCATATTTTTTGCTCTCTTGTCACCTGAATTTCATCTGTAAGCTCTCAGAATTTTTGCCACGTGACTGTCAGCGGTCACAGCTGAGTCATTCATGGTTTCACAGTTGTGCTAAAGACTGCAGAATTTTTTTATTTTTTTTTACAGAATATGGCTGCTGCAAGTAATTTAATTATGTAGATTTTTAAAAAATAAGACATAGAATAAAGTGATTTTAATGAAACTTGGCTTATGTTTGGTTATTTTTCCTAAGAACACTGAACATCACATATAACATGTTTAAGGACCATTAGAAAGGCAAAAATATGCTGACTTTTTCTATTTTTACAGTTTCTGGCTCTGACAAATGGTGTCATTTTGGTGATTTTTTTAAAAACAACAAGCTTTTCGAACCCACCAGTAGGTTTCAGGGTTCAGAGGTTAAATCACCTGATAGAACAGTGTTTGAAACAACTTCACAGCAGCTCTTATGACCATAAATAGTCAAATATTCTCTTGTAGCTGCAGGCTTAGCTCCTTCATACCACTAAAGATTCCTCTCGTGTGTTTGTGTGCGAACCTCATCACCAATTAAATCACTCTGTCGCTCTCTTGAACTGCTTCGCTGCACAGATGTCACGTCTGTCTTTGATCCAACTGAACCATAAAGACTCTTAGATAACAGCTGCAGGTATCAGTTTGTTTTTAATACCACTGCCCACTACATAACCGAGTCATTGTTCCTTATTAATAGAATAAACGAGCTTTTCTACATTGAAATCCTTTACTTAAATAGACATAACCGGCCAAACGTCTCTGCTGATCAAACACAAGCAGCTCAACAGGATCTTTGTCTAAATGAAACACAGTTTAAGTAAGATCAGGAAGTATTTAATCGAAGAGCAGGTCAACACATTTCCACTGCCAAATTTGATCCCTTATCAGGACTTTTTCTGTGGAAACCTTTTGTCCTCGACACCCAAACAAGTTAAACTGCAACGATGAATCAATTCATTTATCAAAAGACAATCAGTCTGACTGTTTTGACAACCAATTAGTCATTTGAGACCTTAAACCTTTAATCTTCTGGAGGTCTCAGCCTCTTAAATATGAGGATTTACTGCTTTTCTGTGCCATATATGACATTAAATGGTTATTATTGACACTTTTTGTCACTTTCTGCTTTTTTTCTTTACCATTTTTCCAGATTTCTTGGACTAAATGATTACTTTATAATAGAAAAGGCTGTTAGACGGAGCCCTGATTCTAAGTAAGTCCTTTGTTGGGATTAGTCGGGAGCGCGTTGAAAGCTAGTAAAGGTTAAACCCATTTTAAACAAAGAGAGGAGCTGTCGTGTGAAGCTAAATGTCAGGCTGTTTGCACACCATAATGTGAGAACCTGAGCAGGTGAACGGGTAAATATTAGGTCCAGGAAACAGGGATCTGAGTCATGAGGACAGACTTCGCTCTATAATTTCCGTCATCCTCTCACTTTTAATGATAATCATTTTCCCCCCTGCTCAGTGTTGCGTGTAAACCAGGTGTGTTCTTGCGTTTCAGAGCAGTTTTTCTCGACATACATGCGTCTATACGTCATGCTTGGCCGATTCCCAGCCGCTGATGTCAGCTTCTCCTGACTGAGGATGAGGAGAGACTTGGGGAATGTGCTCAGCTACTGAATGTCTGGAGGGACAAGTGTGGCAAGAATTACATCATCTATCAGAGCCAGGAACTGAAAAATCAAAAAGAAACATGAGGTTTTTAACAGTCCTTGAACTACTCACGTGTGGCTTCGGGAAAAAAACGGGCTATCCTGCATGTCTCATTTTAAAAAAATGCCAAAAATAAACCGTTTGCTCAAACCACATTCTGTAAAAAACAAAAAATTCTGCTCTTCTCAGCCAAACTGAAAATATATTAGTGGCTCAGCTGCAACCAACAGTCACATGATAAGAATTCAGGGATTATATGGTTGAAGTGCGGGCAAAACAGATAGGAAACAAGCACAAAGTTGTTGGAAGATACATTTAGCATGATGGAACACCTTTCTAGAGTTGGCTAGTGTGAAAAAATAGAGTTTGTAAATGTAAAAATGTTAAAACACTAAATATGTATAGCATGCACAGCACTATTTTTCAATTTTGGTAATAAATAATCAAATAAATTCAACTTTTGTTTCTTTTTTTAATGATTTGTGGCCTTCTAATGCACACAATGCATGTTTGAGTTCTCTCTCCTTCTAGCCATGGTTTCCATAGAGGTGCAGGACTTTATATTGCAGTACAAAATGAGCTCACACTGAAGAAAAATGTGAAAAAAAAACCACCCAGAAACTGCTTGAAGGTCAGAAGGTTAAAAAAGTTGAACTAATCACTTGTGGCGTCGGAAAAAAAAACTGATTGCCAAAAAATAAACCGTTTGCTCGAAGCACATTCTGTAAAAAACAAAAAATTCTTCACTTCTCAGCCCAACTGAAAATATATAAGAGGCTCAGCTGCACCCAACAGTCACATGATAAGAATTCAGGGATTATTCAGTTGAACTGCAGGCTGTGTTCACACGTAGCAGATAGGAAAGAAGCACAAAAACAAGTTAGAGAGGAAAATAAAACATAATATAGCAATAAAATAAATGCAGCATGGCTCAGAAACAGTAAACAGAGAAGCAAAGTGGTTGGAAGATACATTCAGCATGGTGGAACATCTTTCTACAGTTGACTAGTGTGAAAAAATAGAGTTTGTAAATGTAAAAATGTAAAATGCTAAATATATATAGCATGTAAAACCACTATTTTTTTGGTTTTGGTAATAAATAATCAAAGAAATTCAACTTCTTAAATGATTTATGGCCTTCTAATGCAGTTCTGAGTTCTCTCTCCTTCTAGCTCTGGTTTCCATAGAGGTGCAGGACTTTATATTGCCGTACAAAATGAGCTCACACTGAAGGAAAATGAGAAAAACCCCACAGAAACTATTTGAAGGTCAGAGGTTTAAAAACAAGTGACAGGAAAGCTCTAAAAGTTTCAAACAAAAGCGGACAAATAGCAGATTATTAACTTAATAGAACAGCTTGTGCTGATTGTTCCTTCTGCTTTGTCACATCTCCTAAATTCCCGGAAACTAAACAACAAAACTCCAGGCCTCCCTCTGCCACCTCAGACACATTCCTTCTCCTCACGAATCCCCGATAAGCAGCTGCAGTCATCATTTCTACTCGCTCACAGTTATTCCAGTCAGTTACGTGTCGAGGTGAAACGTCTCGATGTGTCTGACCTGAACTGAACACATCAGATATGCAAATACTGCAGGTGTGGGACTATTTGCTGAGTTGTGATGAAGATAGATTTGTGTTCTGTCAAATGTGCTCTCAGTTTCATGTTAGAATGTAATGTGTGATCGATTAAACGAAGCCAGAGCAAACACAGAGTTTCATATATTGCTCCACAGCGCATTCCTCAGAGCTGCTAATCAGTTTATTAGGTGTGCCCTCTGAGCACTTTGACCTTCAGCTGCACAGTTACACAACAGAAAGTGACATTTCAGTCTAGACTGTTGCCACAAATTCACAGTGTGGCTCCTAAATCCACCTCTTTCACTCACTTCTATTTAATTTAGCATAATCTATAATGAGTGTTTGGGTGAAACCAGCTGATGTGAGCTCAGTGGGAGGCCGGTGTGGAGCTCAGCGGGAGGCTGCTGGAGGTGGAAGGTGAAAGTGTCGCGTTGCGCCGCAACCTCATAAACCACAGAGCAGGTTAACAGTTTGCTTGTTCAGCTGAGTGAATTATTAAACCACGACAGACGTCAGCACCTCATCCAACGTACATCAGACTGTGCAACATCACCTAAATGATGATTCAAAACTGGATCACCTCTGAAAACTCACAAGTTGAACAGTCGAGTATTTCCTCCTGTGTGCCATCAAAAACAAACACTTTAGAAAGACTGAAAATTCAAGCCCTAAAGTAGAAACTCAACGCAACAGAAGTGAATCCACCTGTGGTTTCGAGTCAGTCTAACTGTATGAACGCGGTTTTAAAATGACTCGTGAACTCATTTTGGGGCTACGGGCTGCATCTATGTCTGCATCATGGCTCCACATGGAAAAGAATTAAACAGAGGAGCTGAAAAATCTGATTATGAGACTTTACAAAGATAAAGGATTCAGGAAGATCAGCTAAAGATCAGTGAACCACAGTGTCAGCAGTAATCAGGAGGTCTAGAAGGAGCCATAGTACCACTAATCAGGGCTGCAGTGGTCGTCCTCCTAAAATGACTCCACAGACAGTGAACTACTTTCACTATCTAGCTGTGAATAACAGACGGCAGCTGATTTAGACTTGGTTCAGGGGTTATCAATGGAAATCAGAGTTTCTGTGAAGCTCAGACACTTCATAACATCAACCTCTATGGACGGAGGACAAGAAAACAACACCTTTGCTTGCTGTATGATACGAAAGTACAAGATGAAACCTTACTAAAAACATTAAAAGAAGCCTGATGAATGTTGGAGAACATTCTTTGGTCAGATGAAGATAAATCTGTTGGGCTCAGATGGAGTCCAGCATGTTTGGTGTGAACCTGACCAGGACTACCACAGTGGATGCATAGTCCTGACAGTGAAGCACGGAGGAGGGAGTGTGATGATATATAAAGGTGTTGATGACATTTATAGATGAATGTCTGTGGATAAACCAAAATACTGGCTGACAGGAAGCTGGAAGAAGAGGAAGATTCCAGCAGGAGAACCATCCAAAGAACTAAATCACACAAGAGCTTCTACAACTGTTGTTGTATTGATTTCCTACTGCGAGGCCTGTATTTTTAATTTAGTAAATCTGAACTATTAGTTTTTAATTTCACATCAGTACAATAATCTACTGTTTAACTTAGAAGTAAGGAGAATTTTATCATTTTTAACAGCTCTGTACTCACTTCTGTTGTATACTGTAGTTAAATAAGCAGACAGACATTCACATTTCACTACTTACTGATTCAGTTCCACATCCAAAATGAATTTTCTCCCAAAAGCATCAACTTGAAAGCTCACTTGGGCCACATGGTTCACCTAAAAAAAAAAAGCAGAGTTATTTATCATCACTAAAGGCATCCATTAACATATTCATGGTTCAATTCATTATCATACGCATAAATCAATTCTCATCTACACTGATGGAGCGCCGCTTTGTCTTTTTCAGCATCAATCAGCTGTGATAATAAGACTGTTTTCATTAAGACATCAAGGTCTTTGTCTGAATTTGAATTTCTGCAAAGGATCTGGCCGTAACATTTAAGCTATAAATCAGAAATTCAGTTTACTGTGACACTCAAGTAAACACAGACGAAGACATCATATTTTACAGAAACTGTCAAGTAAAAAACTGAATAAAAAATCCAATAACATTCACAAATGTTATAATAAATAACTGGATGTTAGTTGTAATTTAACAAAGCAGGAAAAATCTGGAAAATAACTGTTTTTTAATCAAGTAATGATAAATAAAAGAAAAAATAGTGTCATTTATTGGTCAAACATTGTAAAAGGATGAATGAGCATTTATAAAAACACATTTTTGATGTGGAACAATTTTGTTTGTTTGTTTTTTATGAATTACAGTTTTTAAAAAAAAACATTTTAACTGCATGTTTACCAGTTTCACAACGCCAGTGAGTCACACATATTCATGAACCTGTCCTGAATCCATTCATCTTTTGGGCTGCCATGTTTTTGTCTGCAGACGTATGAACACAAACACAGAAATGAAAACAGTTTCTTGTTCTGTGTGTGTGATTGATTTGGATGGAGGAGGGTCTGATTCAATCCCAGCGCTGGGCACATATGGTGCAGGCTTCATTACACAGCCTTTGGGTCAATGAGAACTCCAATAATAATTCCTGGACGTCCAGGAGAGTCTCAAACACGCCTCACCCTCCCCCTTCATTACCGGCCGGACACTGCATGACAACCAGGGTGGGAGGAGGAGGGGAGTTTTTGTGTTTCCGCTTCAGGACGTGGCCCTCCGTCACCCGAGGACGACCTCGGCCCACCGAGTCCCCAAAGACCACAGACTCTATTGTTTGTAGGAGTGTGTCTGCGCGTGGTCAATGCATACAAGAGCAGCTAAGAGGGAGTGTGTTAGCGTGTGTGTGTGTGTGTGTGTGTGTGTGTGTGTGTGTGTGTGTGTGTGTGTGTGTGTGTGTGTGTGTGTGTGTGTGTGTGTGTGTGTAATGACAATCCCACACTAGTGATGAAACCTAAGCCGGCAGATTGGACCCACGATGGGAGGAGGTACCAGTAATTGTGCTTAATGAAAGCACATCCCAGCTTGACTGAGCTGGACCAACATTAGGAGCACCACTGACTCTTCTTACATTGATTTCCGACTTACAGCTCACCCAACTTTCCACTCATGACTGTCAAAATATGACTGTAAGTGCTGCTGGAGCTCTGCGCGAGGACCAGGCAAGACTCACACTGCTTCTTTTTCTTTTTGAAAGCAAACGCTTCTGCCTTTTATATTATCTTATTTTCACTGTTTCTTTAACTGTTTTGCACCAACAGACCGAGACAAATTCCTTGTAATGCAAAAATTACTTGACCTAACCCTCACACTAAACCTTGATTCCGATTTAAGGACGATGAGAACTCAAACTCATCGGGATAAAATTTGTTTTGCTGCAAGAAACTAAAAGAAAACGATTCTAATTTTCCATGATTCATTTACAAGAGAAGTCTGTCTGATAGTATTAAAGTATGAGCCCTCAAATACAAGATTAAAACAGTTCAATTAATAGATGAAAAAAATATATACAAACAAAGCCTACTAATGATAAACTGTGTGATGTAAATTAGGGTTACACGATGTATTGTTTCAGCATTTGTAAAAATACTTATTTATAGACATTATTTATAGTGTTGGCCTGTTTTTTTATGGTTAATATGTAAATTAATACTTGTTTTCTGAGATTTTACTAGTTATTATGTGTAATTTTGCCAAATAAATCAGCAGATAACATTAAATTGTATAAAAAAAATTGGGTTAAACAATATTTTTTAGGGCACTGTAAAAAAAACAATGTATCAACACTCCGAAAAGAGGTCAGTGCACAGCCAGATCTTAATGTTATTCAGTGTAAAAAACTATCCTGGATGTCTTTACTGCTGTTACACCAAATGAAAACGGCTCCAAACCGCTTTTTTCAGCTGTATTTTTTCAAATATTAGTTTTGCTGCAGATGCACTCCCCTACAAAATCACCCAAATCTATCTAAATATAGCCGTTCAAGACGTCGGATGAGAATTCCTGTATTTTTTAATACATATCTTGCAGAAAAACAAAACATCATCAGTTTTTTCCCACTGTCATGCAGCTCTACTCTGCACAGAGGCAGGAAAACATACAAACCAACACGCCGCCTGCTTCCACTGGGATCGTTAGTTTTTCCACCAAAACAACACGAGCACTTTGCTGAACTCCCCGTTGCTCATTCAGCGGCGTTTGTGTCTGAGACTGAAAATAGGCGATGCAACAGAGGCCTATAAATAACCTCCTGCGTGTCACACATTCTCAGAACCGTTTGACGGATTTGTTTTTAGGCTGTTGATCTAAAAACAGCCAATAACTGATCAAACTTCAGCGCCGGTGACATCACAACGCTCGGCTCTCTGGAGGATCGAGGACTCGGAACACAAATCAAATCAAAGATGCCTTCGCCCGTCTCCTCCTCCTCCTCCTTCTACCCTGGATCTCTTCCTAATGTACATTTTATAGCTTTATTAGGACTTTGAGGCTCTTAGTGACTGCCTGCATGCACGGAGCTTTTATGACTATGAGTTGGCACGATACAAAAAAAACAACATCTCCTGAGCTGTAAACTACACGCTTATCTAAACCTGCTGAACCCAAAAACACACTGGTGGGTTTTGGAAGGCATGTTATTTTTAGAAAACTGCTCAGATTACACAATTCATTGGAGCAAGAAGCTTTAAAAACACAAAGAATCATTACATATTTAACATTCTTGAGGTGCCAGCGTGCCGCTCCTTCAGAAAACTCAACCAAATCTCAGCTTAGAATCATGATATTTCATCAAAATCGCCTTATTGTACATGTCTCAAAGAAAAAATCACAGAAAATTAAGCGTTTACTCTGAGCAGATTCTGTAAAAAACTAAAAAATTCTGCGCTCCTGGACGCAACCTAAAAGTTAAGACTGACTCAGCTGCAACCAACATTCACTTGGCAACAATTCAGAGAGTTTTTTGGTTGAACTGCAGGCAGTGTTTCCACAGAGCAGAGAGGATAAAACATACTAGATAATAAAATAAATGCCGCATGGCTCAAAAATAGTGAACAGAGGAGCAAGTTGTTGGAAGATACATTCAGCATGGTGAAACATCTTTCTAGACAGTAAGGTTTTTCCAATTTTGGACAAAAAGTAATCAAAGAAATTTATTTATTTATTTATTTATGATTTATGGCGATTATGACCATCTCAAACTGGTTGTAAGATGTGTCTGAGAAGAGGCGAGTAAGGAAATACATTTAAATTAGCAGTTAGCAATAGCATTTACCAGCTTGCTAAATGGTAGCATCAGCACTGGTCACTACCTGGAGCATCTCCTAAACAGGCCTGGGTCAGTTGAACGTGGCAGTGCTGGTTGAATTAGCAGTTAGCATTAGCATTTAGCAGCTAGCTAAATGGTTGCATCGGCACTGGTCAATACATGGAGCATCTCCTATATGGGCTTGGGTCAGTTGAACGTGGCAGTGCTGGTTGAAATAGCAGTTAGCATTAGCATTTAGCAGCTAGCTAAATGGTAGCATCGGCACTGGTCACTACCTGGAGCATCTCCTAAATGGGCCTGGGTCAGTTGAACGTGGCAGTGCTGGTTGAATTAGCAGTTAGCATTTAGCAGCTAGCTAAATGGTAGCATGGTCACTACCTGGAGCATCTCCTAAACGGGCCTGGGTCAGTTGAACGTGGCAGTGCTGGTTGAATTAGCAGTTAGCAGCTAGCTAAATGGTTGCATCGGCACTGGTCAATACATGGAGCATCTCCTATATGGGCTTGGGTCAGTTGAACGTGGCAGTGCTGGTTGAAATAGCAGTTAGCATTAGCATTTAGCAGCTAGCTAAATGGTAACATGGTCACTACCTGGAGCATCTTCTAAACGGGCCTGGGTCAGTTGAACGTGGCAGTGCTGGTTGAATTAGCAGTTAGCATTTAGCAGCTAGCTAAATGGTAACATGGTCACTACCTGGAGCATCTTCTAAACGGGCCTGGGTCAGTTGAACGTGGCAGTGCTGGTTGAATGAGCAGTTAGCATTAGCAGTTAGCTAAATGGTAGCATCGGCACTGGTCACTACCTGGAGCATTTCCTAAACGGGCCTGGGTCAGTTGAACGTGGCAGTGCTGGTTGAATTAGCAGTTAGCATTAGCATTTAGCAGCTAGCTAAATGGAAGTATCGGCACTGGTCACTACCTGGAGCATTTCCTAAACGGGCCTGGGTCAGTTGAACGTGGCAGTGCTGGTTGAATTAGCAGTTAGCATTAGCATTTAGCAGCTAACTAAATGGTAGCATAGGCGCTGGTCACTACCTGGAGCATCTCCT
>OMNN01086449.1:0-11170 GCA_900302755.1 Chromis chromis
CATCTTTGCCCTTATACATGATTTTTGGGGTTTTAAACTTTGTCAAAAGCATGACTTTGCTGGCTGGAAGACTTTTCATCAGTCTCCTGTCAACAATAAACTTTAGTGGTAATTATAGTACTGATTAAAGTAATTGTGGTGCAGCAACTAATGCAGGTGCAATGATTTAGAATAATTTAGAGCAATCACATTCTCACAACATGCTGCTCAATATCAAAGGTAGCAGTAAAGTGCCAAGTATGACTTACACTATTCCAAACAGCCTAGAGTGGACTATTGTGCAGATGTAGTTGACAATGTTTAATGCATATTAAATGTCTTTACAGATGTGCTTGTCTTGTTGTACTGCAGGAAAGATCCTGGTGGATGTCAGCAATAACAGGAGGGTGAACCAGTATCCAGAGTCTAATGCAGAGTATCTGGCTTCACTGCTGCCAGGCTGTGTTGTGGTGAAAGGCTTCAATGTCATCTCAGCCTGGGCCATGCAGCAAAGCTGCCCCAAAGATGCCAGCACACAGGTATAATCAAAAATATTCTATCCTTTCAAAGAAACAACAAACTCAAAACAACGTCCACTTGGGTTGTTTGACATTGCCATTACAGTCATTACGGTAATTTCATTCATGCCCCCAAGCACTCAGGACATTTTCTTACCTTTTTGTAATCAAAATAAGAAAAAAGACCAGGTGGACATTTTGAGGCTCAGGTCTTAAAGGGTTAATGTCTTATACTGTGAACAGTCAGAGATCAGGGAAGAGGCCAACTCTTTAGGTAGAGTGGGCTTAATGACCTTTAAAGACTAAACACAGCAAGTGGTACTTGCTAAAGGGACAGTGCTCCTCAAGCTATATCAGAACTTATACCACTGGTGAGCACACTATTGTTAAACAGATGACCACAACTACCTAGCCTGGTAGAAGATTGATAGAGTGCTGTCTTGTTACCTTGCCTAAGCAACATCCTCACAAATTGCCTGTGTGGGTTAGTAACTGAGTATGTCATAACACTCCCCTTGAGGTGCGTCATTGCCAAGCTCCACACTCCCAAAGAAATCTATGACAACATACCTGCTTCGACCAAAAAGACTGACACTCTGCCAACCAGTGTAGAGGCAGCTATGTGCTATCGTCACATTGTTTGTGTGCAGACTAAGTAAACTCATTTCAGTGAAAACACCAAAGATCTCTTGCATATCAACATTCACCTCGTTTTCCTCCTCAAGAAGGCTACTGGATTTGAACACTTCAGTTAATAAGCATAGAATAGCATTTATTTCCAGCAGTTATTTGTCCAAATTTCTCCTACATATTCATAAATCATACTATATCTCAGCACCATGGTTCTGA
Organism: Chromis chromis; assembly: GCA_900302755.1. Classification (NCBI taxonomy): domain Eukaryota; kingdom Metazoa; phylum Chordata; class Actinopteri; family Pomacentridae; genus Chromis; species Chromis chromis. Next base: position 1,347 of record OMNN01086449.1, read on the forward strand.
TATTGCCAGATTCAAGGCAGTCTTCTCTACACAATTAGGAATTAGGCATATGGTGAGATAAAACATGAGGGTTTAATACACTTGTAAACATTTGTGGCAGCTGGGTGGTATTTATGTCACACTGAGTCAAATTACTCAACATTATGATGGACCCAGTCCTGATAGTGTGGCTCAACACCTATGTTTAATAGTCCTTGGATGACAATGGAGCTCTGTGGCAAAGAAAATGATGTCATTGTCATGTCATTATGGTGATTGTCACATGCCATGCCCACATTGTTCCCTTCACCCATGACATTTTCACTGCGCCTTTAACCAGTTCTCCTCTCTGTGATCCTGGCTTTTTACAGGTGTTCATATGCAGTGATTCAGTGGAAGCTCGACAGCAGATTATGGAATTATCTCGTCAGCTCAACTTCCAGCCAGTCGATATGGGCACCCTGTCTTCTTCCCGGGATATTGAGAACATGCCCATACAGTTATTTCCTGGCTGGAAGGGCCCTGTCCTTGCTGCCGTGGCCCTCGCCATCTTCTTTTTTGCTTACTCTTTTGTGCGAGATATAATCCACCCATATGTGAAATACAAGCAAAGTGACTTTTACAAGATCCCCATAGAGATAGTGAATCGGACACTGCCCACTGTCGCCATCACTCTCTTGGCTCTGGTGTACCTGGCAGGCCAGCTGGCAGCTGCCCACCAGCTCTACTATGGTACCAAGTACAGGCATTTCCCACACTGGCTGGAAGGCTGGCTGCAGAGCCGGAAACAGCTGGGTCTCCTCAGCTTCTTCCTGGCTGCTGTCCATGTTCTCTACAGCCTCTGTCTGCCCCTGAGAAGGTCTGAGAGGTACCTGCTGCTCAACACTGCCTACCAGCAGGTCAGTAGGATAAATCTGACTTTTTGTGCAAAGCTGATATTTTCCACCAAAAGTTAAAGAATAGTTCAGCTTTTAGCAGCAGAAGACCGTGAATCTTCTCAAAAGACTATAGACTGCTTTCTGCTTCATATTTAACCTGTTTCTATTGGTTCTGAAGCATTTTGTAAAATCTCTGCACACCTGAATGTCTAAGAAAACTCACAGTTATGGTACAATCATGCCAGTAAAATACCTGTGTTCACTCACTGTACCTGGCATCCTTCACTATAGCCAGCGATGTATCTGTAGTATTAGGACAAAGGTGCACTGTTATCTATTTCTGTAAAACCTGTGAATTAACATTTCTGTTTGCATGAAGGATTCAGTGTATTTAAATTATGTGTTCATTTCTGAGTCTTAGTATTGTTAGTGGTGTCAATCCGTGTAGTTTTTAATACAGTTACATACATCAGAATAGCTGTTTCCCTCTGTTTCAAGTCTGTATGCTAAGCTAATCTCTGTATTGAATGCACAGACATGAGACTAATTGGATGGCAGTATGCACAAGTGGGCTAACTCACGTTTGGTCACAAAATGATTCAATCATTTAATGGTAACACAAAGATCCATTTTACGCCATTATTACAAAACAGCTAAATTTGAGTTAGCCCACTTGTGCATACTGCCATCCAATTTCCATCTTCATAATCTCATTCCCCCAAAGAAGACTGGGGGTCCCGAAAGGATTCATTTATAAGACACATTTACAATGCCTATAAAAAGAATTCACCCCTCTTGGATGTTTCACCCTTTTGTTGCTTTTATACATGAAATCATAGTCAATCTAATTTGGCTTTTTGGACAATAATTTGCAAAAGAAAAAAGAATCTTTTATATCAAAGTGAAAACATATTTTTACAATATAATGTCAATTAATTAAAATATATAGTGTAAAATAAGTGTTTGCATAAATATTCACTCCGTTAAAGTGACTGACCTAATTCAACAGAGGTCCAGCTAGTTGATGCCAGCAGTGTCGCAGTTAGTGAAATGGAGATCACCTGAGTGCAGCTGATGTGTGTCAGTGATTGTAGTATAAAAACCCCTGTGTCTGGGAGGTCCAGTCTCTGATTCATCAGTATTCCTGCTATAATTGCAACATGAAGACAAAAGAACACTCCAAGCAACTCAGAGAAAAGATCATTGAAAAGTATAAGTCAGGAGATGGCTACAGAAAGATTTCCAACTCATTGGACATCCAACGGAGTTCAGTTAAATCTATCAACAAGAAATGGAAGGAGTATGGCACTTGTTTAAATCTGCCTAGAGCTGGCCGTCCTCACAAACTGAGTGACCGGGGAAGAAGAGGACTGGTGAGGGAGGCCACCAAGACACCTACGACCACTCTGAAGGAGTTAAAAGCTTCAGTGGCAAAGAGAAAGCCACTGTTAAAAATCGCCTGGAATTCGCCCAAAGGCTCGTGGGAGACCCCAAGGTCAATGGGAAGAAGGTTCTTTGGTCTGATGTGACAAAAGCTGAGCTTTGTGTCCATCAGACTAGACGCTGTTTGGTGAACACCAAACACTGCACATCTCACCACAAACACACCATCTCCAACGTGAAGCATGGTGGTGGCATCATCATGTTGTGGGGATGCTTCTCAGCAACAGGCCTTGGAAGGCTGTAAAGGTAAAGGGGAACATGAATGCTGAAAAATATCACCAAGTTCTGGAGGACAATGTGACTCAGTCTGCAAGAGAACTACGACTTGGTAGAAGATTAATTTTCCAGGAGGACAACGACCCCAAGCAAACAGCAAAAGCTACACAGAAATGGTTCAAAGACAACAAGGTGAATGTTCTGGAGTAGCCAAGTCAAAACGCAGATCTCAACCTAATCAAGAATTTGTGGCTGGACTTGAAAAGAGCTGTTCACGCCCGATCCCAGAGCAACCTGACAGAGCTTGAGCTGTTTTGTAAGCAAGAATGGAGAAGAATCGCAGTGTCCAGATGTGTAAGGCTGACTGAGACATATCCACACAGACTCAGTGCTGGGATTGAAGGTGCATCTAGTAAATACTGACCTGAAGGGGGCGAATATTTATGCAGTCATTTACTTTACCTTATATATTTTTAATTAATTAATTGACATTATTTAGTAAAAATCTGTTTTCACTTTGATATTAAAGAGTTGTTTTGTGCAAATTCTTGTCAAACAAGCCAAATTATATGAACCATGATTTGTATAAAAGCAACAAAAGGGTGAAACATCCAAGGAGGGTGAATACTTTTTATAGGCATTGTAAGTGTAGGCAGTGGCATGATTTTTTCCCCTTCAAATCTGACTGGCAGCAGTTACAATCAGTGATAGCTTCACCCCAACACAAATGCATGCAGCTGACATTTGGGTGAAATACTACATCCACAGTATTTATTCCATTTCTGAATACATTACACTGGATGTTTGCAGGTTCGCTATACGTTATACTCACCTATGCTTTATACACTACTGGAAAAAATACATTATTGAAGCACAGTTTACAGTATACTGGCCTCATAAGGGCTTTAAGCAGAGTTTTGTTTTATCATAGCTGCTTGTGATAGTTTGGCTTTGAGTATGTCAGTATTTAAATTTGTCTGTAGATGTTGCATATTCTTGAATTAATATGTGTCAAATGGCCAGACAGCATTTTTGGTTTAGGAGGTGTTCCTGTAAAAACTGTGAAAACAATACAATACTCAAAGGTAAGCAGCTTACCTTTGTCCCAGGCCTTTCTCACAGGTTAATCTGGCCATGCGTAAAACAGCAAGTGAACCATAATGACTGTTATGAATTTTCTGTGTTGGCAGGTCCATGTTAATGTGGAGAATGCATGGAACGAGGAGGAAGTGTGGAGGGTAGAGATGTATGTTTCGTTTGGGATCATGAGTCTTGGGCTTCTGTCTCTCCTGGCCATCACCTCCATCCCCTCTGTCCACAGCACGCTCAACTGGAGAGAATTCAGCTTCATACAGGTACAAACATACCAAGGGGTTTTCAAAGTCTGACACAGTGTTTTAGCTCCCCTGCATTGGTTAAGTCTCTGTCACGAGGACCAGAGGTGGCTGATGTACACAAAACAGTAGTGCCACCTGATAGAGATGAGAGTAAACATGTCTTTGTTTATACCAGTGTTTAAATGTCCCGCAATAATTGGAGGTTTGTTTCAGCTAAGCAGCAGTGCACTTGAACTGTGGCGTTAATAGTGGCGTTTGTGCTTTTTCTGCTCTGGAGCAATGGGCTGTCCAGCAGGAGCCATAGGTTTCTGAAAAGTTGTAATATGTCAGTAACTAGGGCTGAAACGATTCCTTAAGTAATTCGAATAACTCGATTACTAAAATGCCTCGAGGCATCGTTTAATCCACCATATACTATACTATATGCACGATACAGCACGGATGTCCACGGACACGGCAGCATCACCACCTCGCTCTGAAACCCATTCATTTCAGTTGCTTGTGCCGTACAACAACGGCATGTTGCTGCACCGAGCAAAGCGCAGCGCACAGGTGGTAGAGACCGAACACCGCGGTCAAAGGTCAAGTTTGTTGAACTGTGACCCCTGCTCGCTATGACGCAGGAACGTGTGGCCAATAGAAACGTGGCATCTGGCCTGCACGAAGGTCCAAGTGGAGGAAAAGCTGGTTCTGTGTCTGAATTCCCTGAATTATATGACACAACTTTGTGGGTGTATTGAGACTCAGGGAGAAATGTTTTCATACTAGCCAGGCTAGTGCTAACGTTTGCTACTTAGCACAGGACAAACACATCTTCACTGTTGAAGTTTTGCATCAAACTGAAAGCTTCCAGCTTAAGAGGATGGTGACGTCACCCTGCTGGAGGGTTTTGATAACTCTGCGTATTTTACTGCTGGACTCCCCAGGAGCTGAACCTGAACCCCGCAGTGAGCACAGTGCAGACCACGTCCTGTTAAAGCAGCTGCACAGCCTCACTTCCACTTTTGATGCTTTATTTATTTATTTTAAGAGGACTTGAGTTGGTTGTTCATTTAACTGACTTATTATTCTGTCATGTATTACTATGAAAATAAACTAAAGTAACTTTATTAAATTACATTTTTTTTATCTGATTACTCGATTGATCACCAGAATAATCGATAGAATACTTGATTATTAAAATAATCGATGCTGCAGCCCTAGTCCAGACGCTGTTGTCAGTACTCCGTTATTGCTGTGTGTTTATGTTTTCTTTTTTGTTATTATTTCACTTCTGCAACACCAGTTTTTTATGTAGACTATCATATAGCTGTAGCACACTTTGGGACATAGGAAAACCTGTTACAAACGAGTTATCTAACTTTTTCATAAGGATCAGAAGCAGCCAGCTGAGAAGAACACTGAGGAAAACAACAATGACAACAGTAACGCGGCGCGGCTTGGAAATGGCGAACTAAAAGGCACCAAGGACGACAAGGTGATGTTCTGTACAGACTAAGAGCCCAGTCCATCGAAACGTTCCGCCCAGTATCCATCTTGCTACCATCCAGGCCCTGGAAAACAAGTTAGATGATGTGAGGGGTTGGATCAGATCAGTGGGACTTGAGGAACTGAACTGAACTGAACTGCGGAACTTGTGTAACCCCCAAAACACCAAACTGTCTCCCACTCCCACTTGCCAGATATGGAGAATTTAACAATCTTGTCCATTCTATCTAATCCATTAATTAACCTCAGTCATTGTTACAGCATTCTACATCCCTCCACAAGCCAAAACCAACACTGCATTATCGGGGTTACAAGACATGCTGTGTCGCCACCAAACCAAACATTCGGATGCTGCCTTCATCATGGCTGGGGATTTTAATAAGGCAAACCTCAAGAAGGTTATGCCAAATTTGTATTAACATGTCAGGTGTTTCACCAGAGGGAGCAGCCTTCTGGACCACTGCCACACACCATTTACAGAGGGCTACAAAGTGGTTTCTCTGCCTCCTCTTGGTAAATCAGATCATGCCACCATACTCCATGTACCAAGGTTAATGGTAGTGAGGGTTCGTATTTTATCTACACCGCTCTGAACGTATGCACTGCTGTTTACAACTCAGGCCTTATCACTAGCTGTATGGAGGAATACAAAGCTGCATCATACTGGCTGAGACGAGCAGTGAAGGATGAGTGACCTGGTCGTTCATGCACTCACTGCTTCAGAGCACGACGTGAGGAGGACGCTGATGGGAGTGAACATCAGGTACGCAACCAGTCCAGATCTACTAGCTCTAGTGTTTACACTTTTCAACCTCTCCTTAAGTCGGCCTGTGGTCCCCACATGCCTCAAGAGAGCCATCATTGTTCTTGTACCAAAGAATTCCTTTCAAAACTGCTTAAAATACCACCGCCTAGAAGCTCTCACCTCAGAAGAAATGAAGTGTTTTGATAGACTAATGAGGGGGAGCATCTATTCTTCGATCCTTCAGTCTGTGGATCCACTTCAACTTGCCAAACAAATCCACAGATGATACCATCTCCCAGGTTCTGCACACCACCCTCACTCACCTGGACAGGTGAAGAGGGGACTATGTGAGATTGCTGTTCAGTACTTTTAGTTCAGTCTTAAATATAACTGTCACCACCAACTCGAAACTGGCCAGACTGGGTCTGAGGACCTACCTGTGTGACTGAATTCTGAATTTACTGTCCAAAACGACCCAGGTGGTCTGGGTGGGCAGATCTCCAGTCCCTGCATCCTGAACACCAGAGCCCCCCAGGGGTGTGTCCTCAGCCCTCTGCTTTTCTCCCTTTACACACATGACTGTGTGGCCACAAACCCCTCTAACATGACAACATGGTCATGGTCGGCTGCTCAGTCACAGTGATGAGCAGACGTACACAGAGGAGGCTGACAGTCTGTCACTGTGGTGCCAGATTAACAATCTGCTGCTGAACGTCAGCAAACCAAGGAGCTGACTGTGGACTTTGGGAGAAGCCACCAGATGAGTTGCACTCCACTGAGAAAAAAGAGATCACTTGTGGAGAGGGTGTGCAGCTTTAAGTATCTGGAAGTGCACATCTCTGTGAATGAAGCACTATGTGATGACATGTGTTGTAAATATGCGCTATATAAATAAAAAACTGAATTGAATTAAATCTTCACCACAATACATCTAACTCTGAATGTCTTGATAGAAAAGTCAGAGGTCGATCCAAGTGTTCTAGACACATCGGTCACGTCGTTGGTGTCAAACTAAATAATCCAAGTAGACCACTATCTGGGACAACATGCATAAAACTCTTTCTACTTTCATAGGCGTCCTATCATGACACTTAGAAAGCCGCACATAAACCACATTCTGTTTTATTAATCTCATTGTTCAAACGGGTGCATGTGCACGAGCTTAACTGCCACTCCAACAATGATCCATAAATGGATGTAGAAACACTGTTACATAAGATCATTACACACAGTGGTAGTTATTTATAGCTTTTACATCACATGTACATGTAAACTATCATTACGTTATTATTAAATGTCAGAAGGATGATCAGTGATTCATCTATAGAGATCGTTTTGAAGCAGACCATTGAGGGGGGCTGTGGCTGTTCTGTTCAAATCAGAGAAATCAAAACAATGATAAAATTCATCACCACTTAACATCTCTGAGGTACATTTTACAGAAGCAGTGTAGACTGCAAAATACAAATAATATAAACAAAATCATATTACATTGACACAGTTTGGAGGCTTTCAAATGGACATCTGAATTCTGTATTCTGCTTTGACAAGCAAAGCAAGTAAATACAAGTGAGAACATTTGATTACTGTTATTTCTACTCAGACAAGTAACTTTTGTACCTCAACAGTGAAAAGTGAATTTACTTGTCCAAAAGACAAGTTTCATTTTTTTACAAGTATAATGTTCCAAAATGTAGTTTAGAAGACTACTGGTAGTTTACTAATTAAATGCAATAAATGTAGGGCTTTGAAGGCATCTTCCACTACGCTCTGTCTGCTGGGATGGAGATAGCTCCAGCCACATCTAGTGTTATCATGCACAGTAAGAAAAACAAAAGTGTTACTGAAATGATTTTCATAGAAATGTATGTTATTGTTATGTTATTCTGCAGTATTATCCACTAGGATTAGTTTACCTACAGTGGCATGCAAAAGTTTGGGCACCCCTGGTCAAAACTTCTGTTAATGTGAACAGTTAAACAAGTAGAAGATGAAATGTTCTTTAAAAGGCATGAGGTTAAACATTAAACACTCTCTTCAATATTATCTGTAACTTCATGGCTTTTGGAAATCATTTCATCTTCTACTTGTTTAATTGTTCACAAAAACAGACATTTTGACCAGGGATGCCCAAACTTTTGCATGCCACTGTAGTTCAGTGTCTGTGCCTGGTGAATGGTTAACATGGTGCAGAGGGTTTATTTATAAAGACAATCATCTGCATGAATCTGCTCAAGCCTTCGCTGTCTTTTTTTTCGAGATAATACAGAGCTGAGTGTGTTGCAGCATACTCTCGCTTCCATTCTGTAGAACACAATGGTCTGGCTGCACCACATTTCATTCTGCTATAGGGGGAAACACACTTGGGTTTGTTTGTATTCCTTTAAACTAATCACAGTCATTGTGGGCGGAGCTAAGCAAAGGATGAACGTCAGTGTTCACTCAGAATAGTGATGGTTGTCATTGTTGTGGTGGAACATTTGCATGCAGGGAGACGAGCACTGTGATTAAAGTGGATAATCCACCACAACAAACAAGCAGACCACAATCCAACTCCTCGGCCAAACTCTTATTTAAGTTCTGTTTTCTGTGCGGTAGTTTGCTGCTTCGAGGTTGTTGTTGTTGTTTCCCATGGCGACACACAGATAGTGGAATAGTGGGAGAACGCCAACTGAGATCATCTGCCAACAGCAGGATTACACCCGCAACCTACATCCAGTGAGTCAGAATAAGCAATCAACCATTCATGAAAGAAAACTATTGAATAAATTCCACTGACTGCAGACAGGAACCATGTGGCTGCACCAGTGTAGTCACAACTTCACCCTGTCTGTGGCTGGACAGATGCACTGGTTTTCATCACCATCGTACGGATCTTACAGAGGTCTGAATCTAGAGTGTTAATATTTCAGCTAGTTGTGCAGTCCAGATGTCTTCTGTTATCTCAAAGACCTTATGAAGGTCAAAAGGCACCAAGCAAACAGCCAAATAGCAAATTAGTTGGTAAATAAAATCTGCACTTTTGCACTGATAAATAATGATTATCAACAGACCTGCGCAGCACCTTAAACAGTTTATCTAATCCACTTAGCAACAGCATACACATTCACAGCTACACTCAATCTCCTTTCTGCCACAGTTTGAACCAGAGATAAACATTTGAGGCAGGTTCCTTGATCATTGATCACAACATTAAAAATCAATAACTGGAAGTTGCATTTTTCAATTTCACAATGCAGATTTACTACTATTGATTTACCAATGAGGGGCTGCACAGTGGCCTGGTGGTTCGCCTGTGGTGGTACACCGTCGCCTCACAGCTAGAAGATCCCCGGTTCGCGTCCCGGTTAGGACGCCTGGGATCTTTCTGTGTGGAGTTTGCATGTTCTCCCTGTGCAGTGTGGGTTTTCACCAGGTTCTCCAGCTTCCTCCCACAGTCCAAAAAAATGCTGAGGTTAATTGAGGATTCTAAATTGTCCGTAGGTGTGAATGAGAGTGTGCTTGGTTGTCTGTCCTGTGTGTGGCCCTGTGATGGACTGGTGACCTGTCCAGGGTGTCCCCTGCCTTCACCCTAAGTCAGCTGGGATAGGCTCCAGCCCCCCCGCGACCCTAAAGAGGATTAAGCAGTGTATAGATAATGTACAGATAATGGATGGATGGATGGATTTACCAATGACCAAATGAATATCCAGTACGAGGTGGTATCACTGATCAGTGCTATTACTCACAGTATAATAT
>OMNN01086450.1:0-18571 GCA_900302755.1 Chromis chromis
GCCACAAGTTGCAATGACAGTAGGGCTGTACCAAGCAGCAATGAAGGCAGCACTAGAGAGCCAAAAGATGCAGTTCCTCCAATGGCCACTTGAAGCTGACTCCAAAAGCAAGTCAATCCCTGTACACCTCCATGTTAAATTGTCCATCTTTGCAGCAGAAATAAATATGTTAACAGCCTGGTAGACAAACAATTTTGGTCTCTATAGCTCTGTTCCCCAATCATGACAGCTGTACAAGGGAGGAAGTTTTATAAAACATACCAGTTTAAATTGTATTAAGGCTTAAAGTTATGCATAATTAATAGTGTGGCTACTTTGATTGACAGGCCTGTACTGTGTCAGAACAGTCCATGGTCCAGAGAAATGTGCATGGCCCGCCTCAGCTCCAGTCATGATCTACATGTTTGTTCAGTTTTGGATTAAGCAGTATTTAATTGGAGTCAGGCACTGCTAAGATGGTGTCGGCTCGAAGACGCACACTGAGTTTTAAAACTGCTTTTTAAAAATTTCACGGAGGGTTCATCTGTCTTTATATACAGTCTATGGGCTGTACCTGAATCTGAATTTTGTCATTCGCTACAACGATTTGAATATTTGTTCCTTTACTTCTTTTGTCAAAATTGACGGCATTGCCATTTTCCAAACAAACTCTGCAGTGATGAGGTGGAGGCACCATTGTAATGCTGTATTAAACAAATGTTTATTTCCTTTTTTAGGCCAGTGAATATAATAGATAATATGTGGACACCTGTCACAGTGAAACTTGGGCTAACCTTGGCCCTTTTTTGCTGATGACAGTATCTCCCTCACCCTTGTCAGCATGTACGTCACAGTGGCAGAGACTACATGTTGGTAGCGTTACTTTGTTACACACTAGAGTTGCTCATCTTTCCACCACATTAGGCCTACGTCATACAGAGGTTACCCATAAGTTCCTTAAAGGTAAAGGCTTGACGGTAATAAGAGTATCACTCTATCTCAGGTTTCAACTTCTTTCATCAGTTACCCACAAGACATGTTGTTGTCTATTTACCAACAGCAACTTTAATTGTTAAAACTAAACTAAAGTTTTTTTATAGCGTATAAAAGTGTTCACATGACAAATCAAACTGCAAACAACATCAATTATTTCTCCTTGTATTATACATATTATGAACCATGCAAGTTTAATATTCAGAAAACGGGCCCACTGCCTAGAAAAGGTATTTTTCTTTGCATGATGTCACTTCTATTTAAATTCTCCGGGCTGAGTGGGCAAGGCTAGAGAATGAGTCACTAATCCACATGTGCAGTAGGCTGCACGATGCGGAAGTAAGCCAAAAAATGAGAAACCATTTTAGCTGTATGCACTGGATGAGCAACCTTTATTGGTAAAAAATGGCCACCATTTTAAAGCCTCTGACCCACTTCTCATAATACATTCTTGGCCAACACGAAGTAAACAAACATGTCTCTTGGTGGGGTTTAGTGTGTTTACTTCTTGCTTTACTTTTGTTATAAAAGCATCAGATGTTATAAACTGTGACTGAGTTAAAGCAGTCAGGCATACAACCGAATGTAAAGTTTGCTATTGTAATGCAGGGTGTTGTTTCACAGTTGGCTAGTAAGTGGAATGCAACTATTAGGGGTATGGGTCAATGGAGACAGTGTTTTGGTCCATGATGTGGACTACCATCAAAGTTGAGCAACAGAACCCTTTTGAATGCCCACCTGGATCCCACATTGGAAAAATCCCTAAAAACCATCCATCCATCCTGTGGGCTCTATCAATGACAGCAAAATATATTTAATATTAACACTTTATTCAAAAATAAACAAAAGTGAAGCTCCACTGTGTCATTGTATCTACAAAAATGTAGAATATGCTCACTGCTATGTCTGAAACATCAAGGTGGCACCATCTGGCATCCTTGATGGAAAAAGAGCATTTTAGATGGAAATTGCACCAGAGAATCAGCCACATATGATGATGTTTGCACATCCCAAATCTTACAAATGTGTTGGGGGCTTAGGTTATACTTTGTAATTTAATTTGCGAGTAATTTCAAGTACTTTTGTGGTAGATTTCTGAGAGACTGCTCTGCGTGCTAGGAAGTTGGAAAAGCGACCTAGCTACTTGTCTATGCTGCCAGTCAAATTGTGTAAATGTAAAGTAAAAAAGAAACTAATTTAGCTAGTTAAACATATGCTAGCTGTGTAGCATACCATTTTTAAAGTAAACATTTCACAAACTAACTACACATCTGGCAGGCTAACCTCCTCAGTCATTTCTCACCATGCATTAGTGGTCCTGTTTTTGTTACGGTAATACTCCATGAACATATTCCATAACACTGGATGGCAAAAGTCTGATAAAATTAGCCATCTATCCTTAAAGAAATGCATTTCCTTGTGTTGAAATAAAAAAGTGGACATTTAAACTCTAACATGTATTATTAATATGTCTTAATAATATACATAAACACAGTTAATGTGAATAAATTAAGTTAATCTAGAAATGCTAACATTGGCTAACACTGAGTAATATTGGTAATGTTAGCTAACATTAGCTACCATAAACAGCTGGTCATACCAGACCTGAAACAAGCAAGAATTTTTTTTGTTGCGAATAAAACTTTTCATGTGTGGACAGAGCTTTCTTATTTCTTCTTTTAAAAGTCACATAATCTTCCTTGAAAGCAAGCTAGTAGCAGTTCATTTCGCTACTTTTAAGTGGCCCCAAGACTGTTTCGCAAATAATAAATAACCTCATTGCATCAGAAAACTTCTTTGTCAACCAAAGTACAAGCTAAAACCCTCAGTGATGAGTGACAGTTCTGCAGAGAACTCGGTCTCATCTATATTTCATCAATCTCTTCCTCTTTTTCAGACTCTCATGTCTGTGCCAAATCCTTATGAAAGCCTTCAGACTTCACTTCCAAGTGTGATGGTCCACAAGTTTCCAAGTTTAGTCAACCAATGCCAGCTATTTCCACGCTCTGAACTTTTCCCCTGACTAGCTCTCAGGTCTGCCCTGGGCAACAGACAGTTAACATGTTACAGGGAGTCGGAGAGAGAAAGACAGAGCGAGAGGGCATCATCCATGAATAGGGAGTATTCAGCACTGCCTCTGCCTCATTCCCACAGAGACCAGGCCCGGGCTGGAGTTTCACCTCGGTCTGGCCCGGTGAAATCCAAACCTCTCCCATCACAGACTCCGATTCCCACTAGAAACACATTATTGATTCCTCTCAGCGACCCCTCCATATTTTATTATTGCTAAGGTGAAAACGGATAACAGGAAAGCTCATATCAGCACGTAGCAGAACAATACCGCATTGTGGCAACTCAGCTCCACTCTACTGAAGAGGACAACCTCCTCCTGAAATCATTCACAGCACCAGTGGCTGCACACAATTATGATCCTGTGCTCAGCCTGCCCTGTGCCAATAATGAATACATGGATACACAAACACAAGATGGGATTGTGAATTAGCATTCGATAACAGCTGCTGTTGAAAGTGGAGCTCTGCTTGCATAAGCTGCCCACTGTCCTGCTGAGAAAGTCTGCGGCTTCACAGTGAGGCAGCGGTTGTTGTGTTCGTCAGGCCAGTTCCCCCTAAATGAATGTTGAAAATATGCCGAGTGCTGACTCTGACTGCATGAAACAAGATGTAACATCTCTATTGTTTTGGCCTCTCTGAGGGGAATAAAGCTCCTTCTCTCAGCTCGTGGGTTGTGTTTGCCTCTGGGTTGGTATGTCAGGAAAACTTACGTCAGATGCTGCTCCAGAATTCACAACTCGAGCTGAAACTTCAAAGCGGAGGAAAGTAGCTGTGAGTATATTATTACAAATAATAATCAAACTCTTGTGTTGGAGTTGAGGGTGTGGATGATGTGACAATCCGTCTCCCTTCCTCTTTCTCTCTCCCCTCCTCTGTCACGCTCTTCCTCCAGTCAGGGAGTTTGCTGTGATGACTCACCGTTGTTGGAGGTGTTTTTTTTTTAAGCAGCTTGAGTGACATCCATGTATCTTCTTTTTTTTTGCATTTTGCATTAACTGCAGCCATCTGTCTTGTTCAGGAGCACAGATGCAGGTTTGGATTTGGAGACGGGCTGCAGATTGCTCTGTGTGATTAGTACCCTCCTGAGCCACATTCATGTATTTCTGTCATTATTCCTACAGTAGAGAGAACAGGTTGATTGAGAGGTGTAATAATCGCTGGGGAAGGATTAGAGTGCAAACATCTGAGCTTTTACAACTACACTGCAAAAATCCCCGTGTAGAGACAATCTTCCAAAAAAAGTTAGAAGCATTTGAAGTTTGATTGTCTTTTAACTCAGCTTAGTTTAGGAGCACTAGTATAGAGCATGATCCCTCACCGGCCTCCCACCAACAAACACAACTAATTCTTTTAGGAAGAACTTTAAAGCTGCTCTGATATTTTTTTTTTCATATTGATAACAGACACTAGAATTCCTGCCCTACATTCTACATCCATGTCTCTTATAATGAATGTAGTGAAGGAATATAATGAGTTGGCAGCCAAGAGTAGCGTCAACAGTTCTCAGACTCATCCCTCCTATGGTTCTCGAGTTATGGCATTGAATAAGGAAAGTGTTTTTGCAGAACATTATGATGAAGTTGACCTTTGACCTTTTGGTTATAAAATGTGATCACTTCATCATTTTAACCTAATGAACATTTATGTGATTTTTTTCCCCACAATTAATGCATGAAAAATGACAATGATAAAGAACAAATACGTTACTCATAGTGACAAACCCCAAAGACAGTCTTATATCTGCTGCTCCCCCCAGTTCTACAGAGCATTTTAGCATCTATAAGCTCAATGTTTTGGTTCAGTCTCATGGCAGCTTTCATCAAAACAGTTCAGAAACACTTCTCTAAATGAATGCCAAAATGATTCTGTCCATTGACCATCTTGACTTTCTAAAGTGACTGTGTAATATTTACAGCTTGTTGGATTGCCCCAAGTGACCTGAAAAACAACCCCAAAACAAACAAACAGACAACAACAAATCAATTAAGGTCGCTTTAACATAAATCACACTTTTAAGATTTTTCTGTTGTTTTGGCAGTGATATGGTATATTCTGCATAGTCATTTTTTAATGCACTGGAATGTTGCTAAGCATTAGTTGGTAACAAAACAACTGTTTAAGATGAAGATTTATTTGCAGCATTTGCCTGAGATGGATCATTTGCATAAATGTAATTTATTTACTGATCAGCCACAACACTAAAAACACTGACAGGTGAACTGTAGAACACTGATCACCTTGTTACAATGCAATGTTCTGCTGCCCAACCTTTGGATTTGGCATTCATGTAGATCTTACTCTGATATGTACCATCCACCTAAACATTGCTGTAGACCAGATCAACAGCAGCAGCCTCCCCCAGCAGGTCGATGTGCACACTGCAAAAACTGCTCAAGAATGATTTTTAGGAACACAACAAAGAACTTGTCTCTAAACTCTCCGGATCTCAATCTCATTGAGCATTCATGGCCCCACCCCACAATCCACAGGACCCAGAGGATTTCCTGCCAGCATCCTGGTGCCAGACAACACCCCCAAATGTCCTGTGACCTACACAGTATCAGGCAGGTGGATTTAATGCTGTGGCTCATGTATGTATGTAAAATATACATATTAATCAATTTAATGTTAGGTTTAGATGATTTGAATTAAATAGTCCTGCTTGGTGAGCACTAGATTCTCAACACAAACAAGCAGATTTTAGATTTAAATATAAGATTACTGACCTCAATGTTTACCCTATTGATTTTGCATATAAATGGACAGCAATAGGAAATGTTCTCCCGATAAATAAATTGGTTATTGTGTGCTGCCAGAACTGCTGTCTTTTCACCACACTGCTATCTTGGTAGGTGTAGTGCAATTATCAATGTTTAATGATTAATGCAGCATGTGTGTGCATTGTTTCCTGACACACACACACACACAACATCAAACCTGTCCAATGACACAAGAGAATGTGATCAGTTAAACTGCCCTATTCTAATCAATTTGAAAGTGTACATGCTGACCTCGTAGACTCATGGCACCATGTCCTGGACTGGTCATGTGAGTGCATCACACACACTCCCACACACTCATGTGAGCTAGCAGGGGGGGAAATGCTCTTATGGACCCTGCTCTGAAAGCAGGTTTGCCCAAGCTGTTTGTACTGGCGTCGCTCCAGCCTACAGCCACTCACACTGTGACTGAGTGCAGAGAGGGGCAAAAATATAGAACATTTTATGGAGAAAAAAAAGAACAGATAAGGAGAACAAACTGTCACAGGGAAAAAGGGCAAACATTACAGAGTTGAGTGTAAAGTAGAAAATGCTTACACAACAGAGTGAAGAAATAGGAAAGAATGGAGGAAGACTGCTCAGAGCTGCATAGGGAAGGAAACATAGAGAGGAATGTTTGGGCTCATTCTTTGACCTCTCATTTCGATCGGGGCAAATTTGTGATTAATGGACTTTCACACAGACATGGAATCATTCACCACTTCCCTGTGACATTCTTCCAAATTCTGTTGGTTCCCTTCTAGGCTTGATCCCAGTTCAGGACTGTGGGTGTCTCTCCACCCACACCATGGGTCATAGCAGACAGTAAACACTGGCCGACAGAGCCCAGAGAGAGAGAGAGGGTTATATGCAATGAGCTGTATATGCAGCAGCTTATTTAATAACACCTCTGTAAGCTGAAGCACACACCAAACGCTTACTACTTGTATGCAGTTAACACTTGTTTTGCAGGCTCAACTACTGATAAATCTCTTTGATAGAGACAGCTTGTTATACAACTATACAACTAATCAACTGCTGAGTAGCTTTCTTGCTGGCTGTTAGGATCTTCATTGACATTTAGCCAAGCAGCTTTTTTTTTTTTTTTTACTGAATATACACAAGACAGCGAGTGAGCAGCCTTGCTAGCAGTGTTATGGTGTACTTTATGGTGTTTTGAGCAGTATGCTAACATATCTAACATTAACTAATTAGCTGTAAAAATGAAAGTATAGCTGAGGCTGATGGTGATGTCATTTTGTAGGCATAAGGTCACTGACTTTACATAAAGATTGATGAACCTGGCTGTCAGCATCTTGGCAGTACCTGACTCTCTTACCTCCCAGCTAATCGAAAAATTATTTAAATGGGTGAGTTATATAAAAACTCACCCTTTCCACAGTTCATGTGGCTCATGAATGGGGAAATTAGCAGTATAGACCAAAAATATTTTTATGTACCACATGTTTTTTTCTGCTCTAAAGTTGGCCATTTTAACATGGTGTTTTATGGAGATCGATTTTGGAGCTACCCTTAAGTGGTCATTCGAGGAACTTCAGTTTTTGCCACTTCTACATTGGCTATAATTTTCAGCTCTGGATAAGGTCCATAAACCAAAGTATTTTACAATTTAGAAAGCTAGATTACAAATCAGGGGTTCACCACAGTTGTCACAATTTGGGGACATGACAAAAAAAAATCTGTTGATGGTGATGTTAGAGAAAAGTTGCGAGGATTACCAATGTCGGCCTGATTTATCCACTTGGCCCCATGAATCTCTACAAAATGTAATTGGAGTCCATCTAGTTGTTAAGACATCTGACTTTGGATCCAAGGTCATGAGCCAAAACACTGACAATATCACAGCTAACAAAACAAACATACATTTTAGCACAGAAGGTAGGTGTTTATGCAAGGACACGTGTTGAGTTATGCCACGAGTGATTTGTGAATAACAACTGTGAATAAAAGGAGTCCAACTCTGTGGTGTGTCCAATACAGTTGTATTTACTATAAATCGTATTACACCAATAACCAGGTTGTAGGAATTTCCCTATCTCGCAGTGTTAGCTAAGCTGCTGGTGTGGAGACTGAGTCTCTGTGTCCTACTAGGCAGTGGACATTTCCCAACACCAGCAGCTTTGTGGGATTGACACAGCTCAGCTGAATTGTGACGATCACTGGAGCGGCCTTGTGTGGCCTTCTGTATTGTAGTCATAGGAGGTGGCATAACCAAAGCACACATGACGTTGGTTTCAGATGGTGAGAGATATAGAAGGAGGGGAGCTACTAAGGTCAAATTTCAGATTGTTTAGAGGCTTATCATACCCACAAGCTGTGAGCAACATGGTCAGCAACTGCAGTCCATTTTTCTCAACTGCAGAGCTATAACAGAAAAGTTACACATTTGTAAAAGCTGTTCTTAGGTACAAACTGTGATGAAAAGAGAAGTGGAGTCTGTGAAGCATTTAATCCTTTGTGGTTTTACTCCCACTTGTAGGAGAATTTGTGATGTGGATGTAAGAAAAAAGCTTGTGGCCTAAGAAAAGTTGTCCAAATATGCACTTTCCTTAATAATAATAATAATTTTACCTGTATTTATCCCCTTGGGGAAATTCAACTTCTGAATTTAACCCATCCTATTATACATATTATACATATTAGTGGCAGGAGCAGTGGGCTGCCACAGTGCAGCGCCCGGGGAGCAGTCAAGGGTTAAGGGATCAGTATTCAGGGGTTTAACCTGTTGCGCCACCACTGCCCCCAATTATAATTAACTGATTATTAATTATAATCAATTAATAGTTCAGTCTAATTCAATTTTATTGTATTTTAATGGTGCCAATTCACAACATAACTTATCTCAAGGCACTTCACATAGTGAGGTGAAGAACTCACAATATTACAGAGACAAACCCAACAAATCCAACGATCCCCTTTGAGCAGCTCGCAGGGGATCACACAGGGGAGGAAAAATCTCTCTTTTAACATACTTTTTGTTTTTTTAGTTTACATCAGGCTAGTAAGCTGGGGAGCTCGGAGGAATTGTATCACATTTGTTAGCGCCAAGTACAAAGCTGGAGCTGGTTAGCCAAGCTTAGCATCAAGGCTAGAAACAGGGGAAAGCAACTAGCAAACAAAGAAGCACCCACTAAAACTACAAATGGTTAGTTTTTATGAGTTTTTGTGAGCTTTCAGGTGCTTGTAGGAGTATTGTTGAACTCCATGTTTCCTTTTTACTGGAAGCTAGACTAAATACTTCCATACTCCAGCTCCATTTGCTCCCCACAGGCATGAAAGTGGTCAATCTTTTTTTATCTAATATTAGCTAGTTAGAAAAGTTAGAAAGCATATTTCTCAAGTGTTGAATGCCTCCTTTAAAGATTTAATAATTAAGCAAGATTTTGAACATTGAAATAGCATTATTATAGCAGCAAACAACTACCTTTAGATAGATTTATTATTGGGCTTTTTATGCCTTTATTAGAGAGAACAGTGGATAGAGTCAGAAACAGGAAGGACAGAGTGGGGAAGGACATGCGGCAAATGGCTGAGGTTGGACTCGAACCCGGCACGTCTGCTACGACTCTGCATGGGACGCACAATATAACCTCTGGGCTATTGGCGCGCCCTGGTTTTCATGTTTTAGAGGCTGATCCAGCTGTAAGTGCATATTAGTGCATGTGAGTCCCTCCCTTTGAAACTCTGCATTTCTATGCAGGCCAAGCGTGACCTCCCACAGTACATCATAAAAGTGAAAATGCAGTTCAGCATTCAGACGATGTCCCAAAAAAACAAACAACTTAATAAAAAGTACTTTATTTATACTATTTACCTGATTTATGTGCACTTGTTTCATTTCAGCTAATTGTGCTTCCCTTTCTCCGATTGTGTCAGTCTCTCTGGCCGGTGTCCATGGACCCCCACATTAGAGTGGAGCAGATATCAGTAAAGAGGAGGAGAGAGAGGTCAAGTGAAGATAACGTTACTCAAGTTAACAGCAAGTCATCATGGCAATTTAAAGTATTTTACAAAGCTAGTGTGGGCTAATAGTTACGGTTGCATTACTTTTTGTTGTCTCTCATGTACACAACTTTCCTGATTGTAAGTGAAACTGAAGGACTGAAGGAGGTGTGGACAACATACCTGTTTGTTTTGGTTTGAGACACTGGTGCTCCAGTAACATCCATTGGTTCTGAATGTTGCATATACAGTATAACCTTTAATATCTGCTGGTATCTAGCCACACAGCTCATTTTTTAGGTGCTCAGGTTTTGAGATATTCATCTCTGCCACCACCACAGTTCAGCTGAGGTAAGTATCATTTTTCAGTGGTCATAGCGTTGACAGATGACACACTGTAAACTGTTTTTAGGAACTGTTTCTTCAGAAGGAAGTAAATGATAACTCTCAAAACCTGGGCAAATAGAATCAGAACTATCTGCATGGGTAGGTAGCTACAACTGAATGGGACATGTTTTTCTGTAATGTCAGTGTACCAACCTCCTCACAATGTAACAAAAGAAACATGTAATACATCATTTACATAAACATGAACCAAAGCATCAGAATACTATGAAGTGATGCATTGTCCAGTGTACTCACAGTAGGAACATATAATTATTCTATATATACCGCTGTTCATGGAAAAATCTTTCTAACACAAGGCGTGGGACCATCCAGGCTGAACAGTAAGTGAAAGTGTTCTTATCATCAGCAACATCACAGGCAGAGCCTCTGAGGAAATCCTCTCCTTCATCATTCAGGTGTATTGCACTTAGGTGTTGCCATTTCCATTTATCATCTAAACCGACTGAATTGACTGAATTGACCGCGTTGACTATTCACCCCAACGCTTTCTGATTACTGGGCTGAATTGCACTGAGTAGCAATTCCCAGCCAAAGAGCAATGTCACAATTACTCTCCTTCTCCCCTCCCCAGAGATTACAGCATTGAGCTGCTGATGCAGTTGCGTACGGTACAGCGGGCCCCTGAAACACTCGTTTTTCTGCACCGCGGCTCTTTTTTGTGTTCTCACGCTCTTTTTTGCCCAGCCTATCACCTTTCTCCATTTCTATCAAAGGACATCCATCAGCGAAATATGGCTCCACCTTCTCTTGTTACCCCAACAGCACTGTGTCAGCTCTCTGAGCCAGAGAGTACAGATTGCTGCTACTGCTGCTGGAAGTGCTGGGGAGGTTACAGACAACACACTCCAACACAGCACACATTTATCTCAATCAAAATTATATACCACTTTTCGTGAATGATTAACTAAACATTCGTCCTACAGAGCGAGTGAGTGCATCCTGAGGTCCCATCAGGATGTTTACAATACATATGCGAAGGGAATTAGAGAGCAGCATTCATCATTACCATCTCCACACATGAATGATCATGACTTGGGGCTCATTATTCCTTCTCTTCTTGGTCAGCTGTTTATAAAGGCAGAACAAAGCAGTCACATTTATCTCTGTGTCTGGCACAGTACTCTTCCTCCACTGCTTTTTTAACTAATAACTGCTAAAAAAAAAAAAAAAAAAAAAAGCCTCATTGCCATTTAAGAAACGAGATCTGACATTTGTCAGAAAAATAGCACTTGAGTGCTACTCTAACTGTGGAAGAGCATGGGGTAATGTGTAAGAATAGTTGCCATGACTACATTGACATCATTTCTGGCAAACAGAATTGAAGGCTTCTCAATAGAGGATCTGTGCACATTCTAGCTCTGCATTCACTGATGCAAAACAGCTATGTTTTTAGGATGTGTTCAAGCTCATCTTCTGTTAATATCTTGTGACAATGATGATGCATGGTGTTCACATAATCTGACATCATCCGCTGCAATGTCTGCCCAGACATTGCAGCACAGATGAGGGGAGAAGACAGAAATCTGTTTTAAGGAGAGTGCAGTGGGTGCGGGGGAGAAGGTTACAGTCCAAATGGAAGAAGAGCAGTGGAGAGGGGGGAGTAAAAAATACAAATCACAATGACAGGGATAGTCTGCCTACTGTAGCACACTCCATTCAGTATTCATGGATATGTGACACATTCCTACTGCAATGGATAGCTCTCACTCTAAAACCCATTCTATCCACAAGCACTGGCTGTTCATTTCAGAGCATAATTGAATTTCTCGAAAAGTCGATCTGACTGCAAGGGCACAGCTTTGCCATGTAGTGCGCCGTGTGAGCCAGGACGGCAGCAAAAACACTGAGTGATCTTGTCTCCGTGCCATGCCTGTGTTATTAAGCTTAATGCGACTCTGTTCTGTTCTGCTGGCTGATTCATGACACAGCACTCGGCATGCTAAACATAATCCTCCGACATGAAACCAAATCGTAGAGCAGAATGGTATTTAAATAGGAGGAGTGCAGCTGATTCCCTATTGTGTAACCTTCTCTCTCCTCCAGATGGCTTGATATGAATCTTTCCAGGGGTCAAAACACTGTAACCCGGCTCAAATATGAAACCGCTGGGTGCTACGTGGCATGAATACGCTCATTATTCTACATAAACACTACTTCCTCCCCCTCTGCAGATGTATGGTAAG
Organism: Chromis chromis; assembly: GCA_900302755.1. Classification (NCBI taxonomy): domain Eukaryota; kingdom Metazoa; phylum Chordata; class Actinopteri; family Pomacentridae; genus Chromis; species Chromis chromis. Next base: position 12,358 of record OMNN01086450.1, read on the forward strand.
TAAGCTCGGGCTCAGACTCACAGAGAAATGTCTGTGTTTGTCCATGCATGTAGAGTGTGTCTCGGAAGGCAGGGGGGGGCAAATATTACCACTGCTTATATTAATGACATTCCTGGCACTGGTGTGAAAAGGAGCTCTCTGGCCTCCCCCTGCCTGCGACAGCATTTGTAAACAACTCAAAAGGAAGCAGCACGTAACACCAGATCCCCACGCACTCCGTAGTCAAGAGGGCCGCCGTGTACCACAGCAAAGAGCCGTTTTCTAAACTTTTCGATGATTTTTCCTGTGTAAATATACATGCTGCAGATAAATCACTTTCAGCTGCTTTCATCATCACGGTCGAGTGTTTAAATACCGTAATTTCTTTGAATTTAGGCGAAGAATAAAGCAGGTGCTTGCGCATGTGTGCATGAAGCTCCAGTGAGCAGCGTAATCTTAGATTGCTATCACTACAGAGCTGCTATGAATACTAATTGAGCACCACCTCCTCTTCCACCGGTAAGACTGTATTTCAATAACAGAGCAGTAAAACTTCTGTTCCATGCAGGATCACATTTCTTTAGCTGGTAAATGATATATAGGCACAGCGACCTTATTTACAGACGCCTGCTAAAGGAAGAGAGCAGCTCTGGTTGACAATTCTACCAAAAATGCACTGAGATGGAACACACATAAAGTATTTGTTCTTTACATGTTAAGATTCCAGTTATCCTGCAGAATCAGTCACTGCTCTGTTTTCATATATATGAAATAAAGCCATCTGCGTTTTGGATTTTTAGCATCTCGATTAACTGATAGATCACATGTATGAATAACTTCATTTGAGCAAAGGTGTGAAATGAATGAAAGTGCAAGTCAGTATATCTGGTCTTCGTTTTACGGCCTGAGCCTTTTTGCACATTCTGACCACAAGAACCACCGCCCTGTGTTTTACCACTCATCATGAATGTGTGATGTTCACTTAAAGCTACAGTTGCTACTCAGTTAAAATGAGTCAGAAGAGCCATCGCAGTGACGTTCAGCACCATATATTATCACTGCAACTTCCCCAGTTCTGTTTTGGGTGAATTCTTTGCTGCCTAACTTTGCATAAAAAGCAACAACTGCCTAAAAAATACTTTAAAATCTTAAACCAACTGATTTTATTGGTTGTTTGGGGATTCTGGTTTACATGATGACATTATAATTTGATATGGTAAAAGTAAGCAAACTCTCTTTATGCAGTTTAGAGTCTCCATTTTGGTTGTCATAAACTTAAAAGAGACTTTCTCACTCATTGGCTGCTAAATAACATATTATGTACACCGGCTAACTGCTAATTTAATTGCTAACCAACGGGGGATACGACCAAAACATTGACCTAAAAGACACTACGACGCTCTGTACAGCTGAAGGGAACTGCAGAATCAAGTGATAATCCCCTGTTGGTTCATCACTTCATGCAACATCATTCACACACAAAGTGAGGTAATCTGTTGTTAACATAAAAATATTGACAGCAACTTTAATAAAAAAGAACAAAATGTGTTTTGGTTGCTGTTCCAGTCTACAGTATACCTCAAGATTTACACTGCTGCACTTGGCTAGAGGTCAGAAAATACTGAAATAAAAAGAAATGAAGATAAGTGAATCTGTCCTCAAAGGGGCACAGAGTGTAATGAAGAACTGCAGGAAAGCTAAGAGCTGGTAGTTTGTTATAGCAGTCTTTTCATTTCAGGCCTGTGTTTTAAATTATACTTGGCCATCTTCTAAGGAAAGACACAACTTGCTGAAAAAAAAAGTTACATGAGTTGCCATGACCTGAAATTGAAAAGGGTAATAAAAAAAGGTAGCTGCTTTTTTCCTCCAGGTGAAAATACTGAATTCAAGATACAAAGGAAGCCCACATGCGAGGCATGAAAGAGTGAAGTCATCTTTCCGAACGCCGTTTGAACTTTGAAGTCCGCTGGAAAGAACAGGATCTAATAAATCTAGCCGAGCTCACTCAGTGTTAGTCAAATAACCAAAAGAAATGAATGCAGGCTTTCACAGCTTTCATTATACAGTATGTTCACATGAGCAATGCTTTTGTGCCAGTTCTATTAATTCAGTGTGCCAAAACCCAGTTTCTGTCCATAAAAAAGGCCCGTCTTTGGAGCATTTGTTTCATTCTCTTCTTGGTAGTAAGCAAGCAGAGTGGCACATATTCTTATTGCCTAGTGGTGGATTTCATTTCATCCCAAGTATTGAGCATGTGATGTTACACACATCGAATTAAAATCCATTGACTACATCTGGGAATTTAGCAGAGCTTTGTGTGCAGCTACACAGCCAGAGAGGAAAGGATTTCACAGCTCTGTGAAGAGAAGGGTGAAAAATGTCTATGTGGACTGACTTCACTAAAAAATTTGCATGAGTCATGCTAAAACATCTCACTTCATTAGCTGTGTTTACCTCCGGGTCCCAGCCAGACAGACTCACAACAACAGGAGGAAACTTTCACCACGCACTAGATCCATACTCTGGTGGAGAATAACAAATAAGTCATTGTTAGGCTCGGTGCGGGACTATTATTCCACCTATCCACCGCCAAAACCAACACTTACTTACCAAGCAGTGGGAGGATGCGCAGCAGGACTGCGGACCTGCTCATGGTATTTCTTACAGCGCTGGAGAAACGTATTTCTTGGTGAACAGGGATGCAGCCTGGTGCAAATTGAAACATGTCGGAACATTTGGTCATAGTCACACATTTCCTGTGCTTTGAAGAACTGAAAAAAAAAATCCTGCCCTGCTCTGGTGGCCTTGGTGTGTCTCCAAGGCCCCCACGGTGTGTTTAGTTTGTGCTCAGGTCATCCATCACACGAGCTCCTCGTTGGTGTGGGGGGGTTGGGGGGGAGTCATCTCTCACCCCTGCTGAGACTCAATCTGGAGGCTGGAACTCTCCATTGTGCCTGCAGCATCCTGCAGCCCTCCAGCTATGATCTAACTGCATTTTATAGCACTTTTGTTTATGGCGCTGGTTCTGAGTTAAACATCAACCGTGGCATTGACAAAGCACAATCAACCCCTGAATGCACACATATGGTTCCGTTTATACATTATTGTTTATCGACCTGCAGACACGAGTGAAAAAGGGTGTAATCTTGTTAATGCCAGCATGATTTTAAAAGAGATGGAGCTCTAACTCTCTGCTTCTCTTCTCTTAGTACTCCTTTACATCCTCTGAAAACACATTTTCTCTCTGGCGATATGGCCGGCTGTCCAAGGCTGCTTGGATGTTTGCCAAAATTTAAGAATGTACTTTGAAACATTATGTTAATTTCAGCTGAGCGGAGAAAAGGAAGAGGAATGCATCCATTTTTTTCTGCATTTCTGCTCCTATGATTTAGTGAGGAACATGACTTGGACAACAGACTATCTAAATGAATTATTATTGATTCAGATCGATCATATACGCCTCTGAAATTATATTGACTCCCCTGCTGTTCCCTCCAGAGAGCCTGTAAGTAGCTGGCAGCTCTCCTATAAATCAGCTTTCAAATTTAACATTTACAGACATGGCATATAGCACTGAGTGGGTTTTTGAGTCAGGAGATACTTCTGTGTCTCTGCTCTCCCCTCCTCTCTAAAGAACAGTCTGTCTCCTCTCCTCCTCCTCCTCCTCTCCTGCCCTGTCACCTCCCTCACAGCTGTATAATTCATGTGGCATTGTATTTATTGTGCAAACAGTGAGTGCGGGAGCCCATGTTAGGTAAGAACAGGCTGTGGCGTCAAACACCTTGGGCCTGACAGGGGAGAGCTTAAGCCCTGCACTGCACAGCTGCTAAAAACAAGTAGCCGGCACGCAGGCAGCAGAGAGCAGCCGGGATCCATTGTGTAACAAATCATTTTCACAATCCACACACATAATCACAAAGAGAATTTTATCACAGGTACACAGCAGGAAAGGAATGACAATATTTACTTAGATGGTAATTATGAGATCCTTTGTTTAAAAAGTGCTGGAAATTGTGCTGTATCATAGAGCAGCACTCTCAGTAAGGGAATGCTGTTTGGGAAGGTTTAGATGCACAGCTACAGCTGGCTCAAGGAACATCAAAATGTCATTGGTGAGGAGCAGGGAACACAACCAGTGACAGGTGTGTCCCTCCGCCACAGGGGATATCTTGTTCTATTTAACCCTGTAGTGGGAAGAGTGTAGTCTAACGTTGTTTCATTTCAGTCGTGTCTCTGGCTGGCAACAGGAATTATACAGGCTATTGCGTATTATAATCACAACAGAGTCCTAGCTCAGCTCTAGGTTTCATGCACAGCCGAGCACAACCTCTGAGCACAGAGGACCTTCAAGAGGAAATGGTCACATTAAACAGACATGTACCGACATGACAGTCTCTAATTCTTCGACCAGGCTGGTGCTTGTTTTTTTTCGACGGTGTTTAATGAATCATATTTCGCCCCGAAGCTTTTAAAATGTGTTTTCGATTAAATCTGCACTAATAAAGTAGTCCAAAGCACATGAAAGGCAAACCACTACCGTAAATAGAACCCTGCGGTTGATTGAGCGCTGAATCATCCAATCACAGTTGCAGCTGAGGTGGTGGTTGGTGACGAAGCAGGGTTGGACCAATAGGAACGCGTTACTGGGTGTTGACCTCTGTGAGCCGCATCACCACCTCCTCCATGTCCGTGGCGGAGGACTACTATAAAAACAAAGCAGCCCAAGTTTTAAAGGGCAGAGTTGTAAAAACTCCCAGGCTGTGGGGAGTTAGCTTGGTAGCCTGTGAATCGGAATTCAACTATACCCCACAGGAGCAAAATCGCCTGGAGCACTATAGAGAAACAACGATATTTTGTATCTCCTTTACAAAGCGACACTAGAGGCTGTTCAGGTGTTTCCTGGAGTGGACTCTGGCTTGTACAAGAAAGGACCTGCTGTGAATTTCCATGTAAGTAAATATTACCGTAACGTCGTCATAACACTATTTTTTCAGAAACGTACACATCTATGCATTATTTTCTTCTTTACTCCTAAACTGACACTCGTCGGTGTCATTAAACGACGATGTTTATGTCGAATATTCAGGCTGTAGCCACCGAGCTAATTAAAATGCTACGTAGCTTGCTACAGACGAAGGTGGTCGTCAGTTTAGATTAAAGCGAAATTTCTTCTTCTGTCGAGGTTAACAGCGACGTTTGCTAACTTAGAGTTTGCTCTCCGTATGTGTCCAGCTTGCTACACACGATGTCACTGGGAGGTAACACTGATAACCGGTTAAACATTGACAGTAGCTGGCATCCAGATAGCTAGCTTGCTCGATTCCTGTTCACACCCTTCATTAAGTTTGCAGCTAGCGCTAGCAGGTCGGCAATGTCAGAGCCGACCGTGGTGAGGAAGGAAGGCGTTTTAGTATTTAATGTCCGTGTCGTCATGTAATGAACCGGGTGTCTGCTGTAGAGAGAGGGCTTTATGGTCGTGGTTAGACTTTGAATGATGATTATGTAACAGCAGTTGTCGTCGCAAGCTTGTGCGTGCCCCTCTACCTACTGTATAGCTCAGTCGGTGCACGGAAAAGCACTAGAACAGCCTGGCTGGGAGATGATAAAACTCCCACTTCGACGCAGGAGTTTTGTCTAAACATGTCCCCGTGCCAACATGAGGCAATCGAAAATCCTTGTGACTATTGACACCTGCCATCAGACCCACCGCCCTCCGCAGAGGTCAGCCATGGGTGCTGTCACACTAGACCGCTGGGGAACACACACTGCTGACACCGTCTCTGAGTCAGTGGCCTGTGTTTATTTATAGCTGTTGATGTTGTACAGCTGAGATACAGCAGTGCTGTGCAGAGGGGGAGTGAATACACAGCACCAGGCGCAACTACAGATGACATGTCATCGATCATAAAGGTGTCTTTCTGGGGATATCTTACTAGGGCTGCTACCAACTACTATATTTTTTGTCAATTTAGCTGTCGATTGATCTAAACCAGTAATTTTTCCTAAAAAAAATCTAATCGATCATTTCATTTAATTGCATTTTATTTGGCAAACAATATGTTATCTCGCAAAACAAACTGTAAGCGAAGGTTACTCTAAGAAATGTGCTTAAAGTAATAGCAGCAGTAAAACAGTTATGAGATAAGGAAACAGTACATGTCCCAACAAGTCCATCATATACAAACACACAGGCACAGTCGAGTAGAATAAGGCCAGAATCTAACCTAAAAATATT
>OMNN01086451.1:0-39099 GCA_900302755.1 Chromis chromis
GACAAACAGATAATACCTACAGTTCTTTCTTTGCACATCTTAAGTTGTTTACATCATATACTGTGTAATTTTGCACATTCTGAAGCCAAAAAATATTCATCATAGAGATAGATAGATAGATAGATAGATAGATAGATAGATAGATAGATAGATAGATAGATAGATAGATAGATAGATAGATAGATAGATAGATAGATAGATAGATAGATAGATAGATAGATAGATAGATAGATAGATAGATAGAAGCTTTCTTTTATATATATATTTCTTATTATTTATGGACTTATGACTGTGACCCGAGTGCCAATTTCATCCCATGTCATGTGAACACGTGTGCTGGTATGGCAATAAAGAACCTTATGCACCAAAACACCATGTCAGATTCCTCATACATGAAAACCTTCTTGGCAAATGTGACCTGAAAATAAAGATGTTGTATTTTACATGCAAGTTGAGTTGTTTTTCTTCTTTTGCCAAGTGAATGTGTGCATTTGCAAGTCATTTCATGTCTGCACCTGCCAGTGGAACATCAGGATAGGAGCAGGTATAATATTATGTTAATTCCACGACAGGAGAGAGTTGATGTTCCCTGCAATTAGGTGGAAAAAAACGTGCATATATTTGCAATCGGCCAAAATGAGCTGGAAAATACCTCCATGTCTTGTATTAGAAGTAGTTGAATTTTCTGTCACGTACTTTGCTGCATTCCACCACTGCTTAAATCTTAGTTCCTCTAAACCAGTGGTTCTCAACTGGTGGGTTGGGACCCAAAAGTGGGTCGCGAAGCCATTTTTAGAGGGTCACAGAAGCATAACCCCCCCAAAAAAGTAGTGGTAAAGTCTTTTATTTTGAAGGATGTGCTTCTTATGACAGTTTGCTTTCAATAGCAGGATATTTAATGGTGGTGACACCAGTAGTTGCCCACTATTAACCTCTAGATGTGGCTCTGCCAGCTTAGTGGAGACATTTATGCTAAAACATGCCAAAAATAAACCAACATCTGCTCAGAATCTGTCAAAATGGGACAAAATATGCCCAAAACATGGCAAAAGTGTCCAAATATACCAAAATGAGCAAAACATAAGGCAAAATTTTCCCAAGCTGTATCAAAATGTGTTGAGACTACACCCAGATAAACCTTCATTTGTTAACAGGGACAGCAAACTTCAACAATTTGGGTTGCGACCATTATTAATAGAGACATAGTTGTGAACCACTGTTCTAACCAGTAATGACCCCTCTAATAGAATATGGATAAATACAGAATCAGTAATAAACCCTTCATGCAGTTGCTTTGGATAATAGTGTGTCTTTACATTAAACACAGACAAAACACCGGAGTATGTCATTTGTTTTTATTGTGTGTTAAGTTACATGTGACCATAAACTTCCAGGAAGTTATAGTTGCCATGGTAGATACAGTAAATATATTCAGGTACTCTTATATGAAAAAGGGTGTGTGTGTGTGTGTGTGTGTGTGTGTGTGTGGAAGGGGGACTGAGGGGGTAGTTGACATTGACAGTGTGCACAAGTTGAGGACAGTCGCTTGTGAGTGATGTCAAGGAGAGGAATAAAACCGACTGAATTTAAAATCATTTCTGAAAAAACAAACAAACCATGAAACCAGAAAGGAGAACAGTGATCTAACGCTACGAGCAGGAAACAAAATATTCAACATACAAAAAGAGGAATAAATAAAATGTTGTTTTACAGACACAACAACAACAACAACAACAGACAGCAGAGATGTTTTGTTTCCCTCTGAATTTGGTGTGTGAGAGAACGAGAGAGGACGACGACGGAGAGGAGAGGTCTCTCTCCCCCTCCCCTCTCTCTCTCTTTCTCTTGTGGCAGGAATCAGCATCCGGAAACCTACGGGTGCGTTACTATGGCGACGCTTCAGGAGGGGAGGCGGGAGCTGGGTGTGGTGGCGACCTGTGGAGTTGGAGTCAGACTCGTTTTCTAAGGCTTCGTATGGCACGTCCACTCTAAAACGCTACAGTGACTACAGCTGCAGCCAGAGTCCCACAGTCCTCCCCCGACCCTCCCAGCAGATCACCCCCCTTCATTTACCTTAAGACCTGGACTCTGGCTGTCTGTAAGCTCCACACCCAGCCCCCCCACATCACTGCTGGCCTCCTTTCACCTCCGCTAAACCCCTTCTCTACCCCTATCTACCCCTTCCCCAATCCGACTCTAGAAGGCACTGGTATAGACTTATTTCTCCACATTCTAACATCTGGAATCTCTAGTTAAGATGAGCAATTGAGGCAATGAGGATGCACGAAAACACACGTACAGATACACACGGGCCAGCCGGGTAACTTACGGGGGTACAGCTGGCTCCCGCCAATGCTACCAGTCCTTCTTTATACCTGTGTTGGCGTTACAAATGTTTTCATCGTGTAACAGTCTGCTGACGGCGGAGGCAATCGGATATGTAAACGTCGACAAGGCTAACATCATGACAGGCGAAGAGATATACAAAATCAATGTTCAGATATGGTCCATAAGTGGTTTGGACTTTTTAGGAACAGCCTAAGTGCTTCAGTAGGAGGACACTGGGCTTCTATGTTTGGTTCTTCAAGATGTTTCACCTCTCGTCCAAGAGGCTTCATCAGTTCTGACTGGTGGGGAGTCCCAGATATTTATTCTCACCCACGACTCACATTGGCTCATGACTCGTGAATTTTCCAGAACTCACGCGACTCATAGTTGTGAAACTGCCTGGAAAGAGATGACTTACAATGTTAACTGCCAGGAGAGGGATCTCAAGACTGCATTGTAAGTACCTGATAAGTGGTGTGGTCGTGAAAACTCTCCCATCAGTCACTTAGAATCAAGGAAGCATCTCAGATGAGAGGTGAAACGTCTCGAGGAACCAAAACGGAGTACGGTTGCTTTCTACTGTAGCACTTAGGATTACCATGACCTGGATGATTCAGAACCTACACAGACATAAATGGCCCAAATTAGCTGCATCATTATTTTTACTTACTCGACAGACTTTTAGAAAGGTCAGGTGTGGGCTTTAATATGCCGCCTTCATCCTTGGTTGGAAACACATGTGGTTGCCAAACTATCTCAGTATACTAACTAGATTGCCACAGTCCTCATAGCCCTGTGAATATTTATGGTAAAGTCGCTCAAACATATTTACACTGCATCTTAATTTCAGTGTCGTATTGTTGAGATTTGTGTGCAACCTTCGTTTACCCATTCCACCCTTCTCTGCGTAAGTCTGTTGAAATGTTTACCTCTAGAAAGCATAATCCCGCTATAAATTAAGCCTATAAGTTATCTCATTGATTTATGCATTTGTGGCTTTTGTTATTTCACACATTATTTCTGACAATTTACAACAATTCCCAAAGACGAAGGCAGCAGATTGCACCCACAATGTACGCCAACAACATTTACGAACTTCCGCAGCACCTTGAGGCCATTTGGACACATTTTTGATGCTAATCTAATTGTGTTCCCAGCTAATCAGTTGTTTATATTTTTTTAGCCCATGTTCATGTGTATCTACAGAGCAGTGGACAGAAAGACACACAAGGTTGAAAAGAGCGGTTTGTGCACAGAGCGAGTGTCTGTATTGCGAACCTTGGTGTTGACACGCCACGCGCTAATCGCAAGAAAACTGTTACCCCATTGGATATTTACACAGTGAACAGGGACCGGCTCCTACTCTACACACCGAGTTTGGCTGGTACATTTGGAATGGTTTACTATGGAGAACAGTTAGAAAAATGTCTAGGAGTCTATGTCCTCCTCTTACTAGTAGTTTACTAAAGTGTCTATTCTAGTTTTCCTGGTTAACATCTGAGGCTCAAAAGCACTGGAAGAGATGACTGATGCTCTGAATCTGACTTGCCGTGATGGCACAGCAGTCAGGGGAGTGTTAACAGTTTTCTCTACCAATAATTTTCCTGAATTCTACTTATATTTGGAGCCAGCTAGATCAGATGAACTTTGTCTTTACTCTATATTTCTGCATTCTTACATCGCCAATTTTAAAGTATTAGTTCCAGTATATTTTGAGAACTTCACTACAGTGAGTATAAAGCAGAAGTTGATTGGCTTAGCTTAGCATAACAGCTCAGAGGTAACTACCAGCTACCTCAATAATTAACATGTTACATCGTGTTTGTTTAATCTGTACAAAACCAAAAAAGACTAGGTGTGATTTTACTGTATATGAAAGATGGACGTAGCCTCTGGGTCTGAAAAGTGTTTTAAACCTGCATTCTTTCCGAGACCCAGCAGGGGGCGACTCCTCTGATGCAAAAAGAGTCTAATCGCATGGAGGTCTTTAAGAAAATGACCAGACTTCTTACTTGATCTGTGACCTCAGTAAGTAAGTCACTAATAAGTATATGGTCTCAGTCACTAGTTTACACAGCATGATGTTCCTTTTAGAGTAAAATGGACGAATGTTTAGTTTTTAAATACCAAACAGCGGCAAATTTCCAAACTCAAAACAGTAGTCCACAAACCAGTGGGTGACGCCACAGGTGCTGTGTCCATCTTATATACAGTTGATGGATTCTAAGTTCTGGACTAATTCTTAGCGACACGCAGTAACTTCTTTAAGTGTCAACTGATCATATGGCAACCTCACAGTGACAAGAAACAGTTGCTCACATAATCCCGTCTCCAATCAAAATGTGTGGCTTTTACACTTTGGTTTTTGTGCAGATTGAACAGGACATAATGTTTTAAGAAGTGAGCTTTAGCAGTGAAGGTCGGTGGATTTAGTTACCTTTGGACAGTGCCAGGCCAGCTCATTTCCACTGGCTGCAGTCTTTATGCTAAGCAGCTGCTGGCAGATCTCCTCATCTAACTCTCGACAGGAAAGCAACTAAACTTACTCCCTATAATACTACATTAAAGTTAAATACAAAGAGAAACTGCATCACTTAGCTTTGCAGCATCCATGTTTTGAAATGTTTGAACCCAACTTCTTCCTCTGAACTCTTGGTTAAAAACACATTAACTCCTTGTACCTGAATCCTAGGGCAGTGCTCACTGAAGTTCATGAAAAGTGTACTTTTTTTTTTTTTTTTTAAACCCTCTGTTGATTACAGCATCCACTTGAACTGATAAAAATAATGACTGTATGAACACAAACATCGGACATTTCCAGTGCATTTGTGCCTTAAAACAAAATACTGTACATAGGGCTAATGTCCTAACCACGCTCCTGTCTGTACATGCTACCTACAGTATACAATGACATTGTGTCAAACGTCTGACTTTTTTTTTTTAAAACACTGACTTTGTATGCAAAAGGAGGAGTTTTATTATACAAGAGAAATTATAGCTTCTATTCCTTCTGACAATGTGTTGTTTTGTCTTCATTGTTCATTCCCACATGTGGATTCCCCGGCCTATACCAAAGTATCTGATAATAAAAAAATAAAAGTCACACAATGGACCACTTTGTTTTTCTCTCCCTTATCATCTGTTTTTGTCCGAGCACACCGATATTCACAAAGGACACGCCAAGCAAAGAAACAAAAGGATTAAAAAAAAACATTAAAATTAAAGGTATACTTTATCTGTGTTACAATCCGAGTTGTGGTCCTCATTTCCTGTTAAAAAGTTCCCTGTCAGTTGAGGTGAAATGTGAATCAACAGAGTAGTTTCACTCCATCAGAAATTAAAACAATAAACACAAACAACAGCTAGAAAATGGCTGCTGTCTTTGCCTCTCACGTCAAGGCAAATCAGTGAGCTCCAGAGTGGCAGTTGAGACTTCATCGCATCAAAATCTCACCTCCAACGACTTCTCCTCACCGCTGCTCCTCCTCTCCACTTTGAAATCTGTGGATCTCCCCAGAGATTTGGAATGGACTGGTTAAAAATAAATAACAGTTTTTTTTTAAAAAGTCTCTTTTCATGTGGAAGCTTCAGCCTTTTCTGTATCTGGGGTTTTAATAAAGACAGTGAAGAAGACAGCTGGAGGAGACTGCAGTAGTCACTTATTGTGAGCGTCGTTCACGTGTTTAAGTCCTCCGTCGTGATGCCTAATGTTCAGGGAGTGTGTTTGTGTTTGTGTGTGTGTGTGAGGGCATCACTCTCTCTGTGGCTTATGGCTGCTACTTGAAGATATAGTTGATCAGGACCTGAAGGAGGATGAGGAAGATGATGATGACGTAGTCGCGCTGCTGAAGGAACGAGCTGCCCTCCACCCGGCCGGCTGCACGACTCCGCAGCACGCTGATGCTCCTACGGCACAAACACATTATCGGTGAGCACTAAAAGCTGCAGCATCACGTTACACTCATGATACGGTGCGACTAACACACTGCTCACCTGTTAATGTCCTCCTGCGTCTGCTTTATAGATTCAATGGCACTTTGAAGTTCACTGAGGTCCGCTCCTTTTTTCCTCAGCCGACTGTTGTGTTTGCTTTTGTGTCCTGCAACAAAGAACATTAGACAGCATTTCTACATTTTTCACCAAATTAAATTAAACCTTTAAATGCATGAGTGACCCAGTGCTTATGTAAGGCAGATTAAGCCCTGTATTAAAATCATGTTGCTTGTAACCTTTTCAGAACATATTAATACTAAAACTCTTTGTGTGTGTGTTAGCAGCAACATCAGGGAAAGTTGAACTAAATGTGATTCTAATTCCTCCAGGGCCAAAATATTGTTTGGGCTAGCTTCACCAATCTCTGGTTCGGCTTTTAAATTAACTAATTTATTCATGGCACAAAACTGAATTCCACATTATGAGTCGCCTTGGCAACATCTTCATTTGCAAAGCCTCCAATATCTAGAAGTAAGCTCTGCTCTGCACCTATTACCCAAGTGCTGCACAACCATGTCACTCTACTATAATACAATATTAAATTCTTTATTATTGTGTCTGCATTTACCACAATAAGGTCAAGCCGGAAAAAAAAAACATTATCTGCTATTACTTGCGTTTAGCATCCTAGGTTACACTCCAAAGTTTGTTAGTTCTAAAATAAAATAAAAACATCAGAAAAACATTGATTCTGAAAAATTGTTTGAGGAATGACAGGAAGATGATTGTGCCATAGAATAAAAAGAATGAAATTAGACAAGGTGTAATGTAGATCTGTGTTGCTAAAGGCTCAAGGTGCCCTAATGACCTATAGGCTATTTTAAGGGTAAGTTTACTAGCTTTACTTTTAGCCTCCTGTCTTTGTCAGTATAAGGGCTAGCCATAAATGCTATATCTTGTCTTTTTTAACAGTCTCAGCTATCCAGATCTGTGATTTCATAATACTTGCAGATGCTTTCTATTCACCTTTATATCAAGAAAAAAATAACATTTTATATTTTGAAATGGTTGCATTTTATAAGTATCTCATCCTAAAATCCTGAGATATAACTGTGTAGGACAGATTAAAAATAAAAAGGGATGTGAATTTGGATGCTAAGTGCATCTGTTGGGCTCTTAGGATTGAGGATTATGACTTTTAAAAGCATAAATGCTGAGAAGCTTTGAATAGCTACAAACTCAGAGTTGTCAGTTGAACTGCAGGCTGTGTTTACACAGAGCAGCGAGGAGACGAGAAGACAGACCGAGAGGAAAATGAAACCTAACAGATGAATAAAATAAATCCAGCATGGTTCAGAAACGGTATACAGAGGAGCCAGTTGATGGAAGATACATTCAGCATGGTGAAATATCTTTATAGAGTTGATGTACACTGTAATGTGCTAAACACCTAGTTTGTAGAGGTTATAAAAATGTAAAAATAGCAATGTCAACATGGCGAACATGTAGAACCCCCCATTTTTCCATTTTGCTAAAACATGTTGGCACTTGGGATAATATTGTACATGTTGATTCCATTTTTTTTGTTCTGTATTTTTAATGGTTCATGGCATTCTAAGTTTGTTTTTATTTTTGAGTTCTCTAGTCATGGTTGAGCTGCTTTCATAGAGGGTCAGGACTTTATATTGTAGTGAAAAATGAGCCCACAATGAGAAAAAATGTGACAGGAGCTTAAAAAAAAAAGGCTCACAAACTGCCTGGGATTCAGAAGGTTAAGCAATTATGACAAAAAAATACCTTCTCCATCATCTCTACAAGATACACATAAGAAACCCCACCAGAGTGTGCTAATTACTAGCTCGTGATTTTACAGCTGGTCACTTGTCCACCAAAGTCTCAGCATCGTCTCAGTGTTTGCAGGTTTCAGCCGCTGGATTAAAACTAGTCTGAAGGGATGCCGTTTAGCTCGCTGAGTTAAGGCGTTACCATGTGGGCGCAGGTCGCCAGCAGCGGTCCGGCTCAAGACCCTTTGCTGCATGTCTCTCTCCTCTATACCCCCTTTCACCCTGTCTCTCTCTCTCTAAATAAAAATGGGAAAAACTCCCTCAAAAATACTTAAAAAAAATAGTCTGAATCTATTTTGAAAGGTAATGTTGTGTTACTCTCTGAGTTAGATTAACTTGTAATTCAACAACATTTCCATGATGATATTTAAACATAGTTAGAATATGCTTCCCACTAAAATTTTGTGATTGACAGATTTAAAAAAAAAAAGTAGTTATAAACTAGGAAAACATTCCATCCTTAATCTATTATGTCTTAGATGTTTTTGAGCTGCTGTGTATTTGTTAGAATACTAATGTCCTTTTTTTTTTTTTTTTTAACCAGAGCAGGTACAACAGTGTAGCCAGTTTTAGCCACGTGATCCTCTGTGTGTGTTCTGTGTGTTTGTACGTGTGTGTAGCTTACGTTCGCTGCCAGATGAGTCTTGGCGGTCGGGTTCGGGTGAAGAGCAGCCACTCTCTGGGCTCTTGGGCTTGTCGCTCTTGTGTTTCCTCTTTGGCACCGTTACCTATTTACACATGCATGCACATAAGCACACACAAACACACAAGGATAAACGAGTCAAACAACCAGGCCACACACACCAGCTACAACCAAATAAAAAATATATCTTAGCAATACAACTACATTATACTTTGATTCAAGAGTGCCTCCCCCCCAACACACACACACAAACACACACACAAACATGCTAGTCGGGATTGGCGACATGATGACGGCTGTGCGAGGCATGCTGGTACATCGGTAAGTCACATCCATTTAGAACACTCATCAGTAACACACAACCAGCATCCAAAACTAACCAAACCTGCCAAGAGCTGGCACATTAACCGTTTTTAGTTCAAAGGCATTGAAGTGACGGGATTATAGCTTTATTTCAGCTCTGTAATTAATGTAATGCAACTTTTCAGGCAGATAATCTTATCTGCTAAAACAGGTTTTATGGTTGATTCAGAGTTGGCAGCACAAACACATTTCGAGGTTTGCCTGACAAAAGCCTGAAGGTCAAAATGTTAAACTGCACAAATGCACCCTCTCTGATTCTTTAAGAACTAAATCTGTTCAGACAGATTTTACTCCACTAAGCACCGTTTCATGACAGCATGAAGAATTTCCAAAGACACAAAGATGTACTTTGCTTTATTGCTCCAGGTTTTTTTAAACGTTAATGCTGTGTCAGAGGCTGATGCTGGTGCACAGCAATTGGCAAACGGTAAACCGAAGCCTGAAAGTACTGACGGTGACTGATTTATCCACCAAAGACAATATTCACTGGCTTTGGCACTTGGCAGGCGGCTACTTGGAACACACACACATGCAAAAAAAAAAAAAGGAAAAGGGCAAACGTTAGACTGACTGTCTCACAGCAGCCTTTAGAGTCTTAACAGAGAATTAACTAAAAGCAGCAGGTCAGTAAAAGTCGAAGTTAAGAGGCCATTAGCCGACATAACATGGAAACGAATCAAACAGATGTGAGGACGACATGGCGGCTGCTCTGAAGCAACCACGTCTTGACGGCATTGTTGGTGTGATGATGTGATGATGAAGCTGTTCTCTCTTTTGGACTTGGGATGGGAAATAACCGTCTTTATGCACCTGCTACGACCCCTCCCACTCTGGTTGTTTGAACATGTCTTCTATCTCTTCAGACACAGGTAGAGCTGGGAGTGGTGTTCCCCTGGACCTGCCCTTTTTGGGTTGGACTTCAGCTGCCAGTATAAAGTGCTGTCTCCAGGGGCGTGCTCCCTCTTTCACACCTGGGCCTGTAGCAGAGCATGCTGCAGGTTGTCGGCCTACTATTCCTTTGTTTGGTTTGGTGCACTATACAAAATCATTACATCCTATTTTCACACTTTCATGCACTGCTGACACCACTGATGCCTAACATATTATACACATCTCATTATTTTGCTTGAGTTTATCTTATGTTCAGTTAAATAAACTTAAGTTGGTTAGAGATGTCTGTGTGTGGCCTCCCTTCTTGTTACCAGGTGGTAACACACCTTAAAACACTTCTTTTTCCTTCTCCTTTTGGTCTTAACCAACCCCTAAGACAAATATCTGACTCTGTAGCTGCTAAATATTCCGTTATGTTCACCAGCAGGTTCCTAGCTTTGTCTGTCTGCCATTTAGAGCTGGACAAGTAGTGGCTTTATTAGAACGGATTCAATGAAAAGAGCTGCCTGCTGAACCACAACAGTGAATCTGTGGGCTGAGAAACCAAAACAAGGAGCTGAATGACACTAAAATGTCCCAGAGAGCTGAAAGGAGCTGCAGATTCTCTCTGAGTCACATGTTATTTAAAAGTGTTGATTAAAGCCCTGTTAAAGTGAAGTGCAAGTGTACAAAGCTCAAACTCGCTAAGGTGAATTTTCACCCATTTCACATTTTGATGATCATTTGCAGCAAAAGATTCTCCCTCTAAAATAAATAACAGGAAATGCTAAGGCACTTTCCAGTTCATCTGGAAATGTTTTTCTGCACTTTACAACCTGACTTGTTTTCATTATTCATTTTTTTCCACAGTGTAAGACAAAAGGAGTCTGCAGCCAGACTATGTTTCCAAATACTGCTGATGTGACACATGTTCCCCTTCAGGCTGGATAATCCTTTTTTTCTCTCCACAAAGCAAGACGAAGAAGAATACCTCCGTTTACTACAGCATGCAGTTCGACATGAACTTCCATCCCATACAGAGAGAACAGCCAGTGCCAGAACAAGAAAGGTAAAATTGAGGTGCAGGGACAAAGAGAGAAAAGTAGAAGACACAAAAGGAGCAGAGGCGATGGCGGCGGTGGCAGCACAGCGATGACGACACAAACAGAAGAAGCGACAATGGAGACGGTGCATCGGGTGCTGCGTGGAAGATGGGCTGAGACGGCGGGATGCTTTTTTTTTTGAATGGCGGTTGTCGGGACAACCTACCTGGCACTTGCAATTGTCCCTCCGCGGCCCCTGGTTACTCAGACTAATAAGACTGCCAGAACGTACCATAGGGGTGCGGTGTCGGACCTTGGTCTGGATACAGCCGTCTTTTTCAAACTGGATCAAATCATTGAGTGGATCCCACGGCCGTGTGCTGGAGAGAGGCAGAGGGAAAGATGAGTAGAAATAATGAGGCAGACGTAGATGGGGTATGGGAGAGCAGGTAAAATGATGGAGACATACATTAATAAAGATTGTGTAAAAAGAGGAAGAGAAAACAGGAGTTAGAGTAGAATGCATTAAAAAATAGGAACAAATAAAAGAGAAGATGGAAGGGAGATGTCAACAAAATCATTTCATCTGATATGAACAAAGTACTGGCATCCTTCCCCAGTGAAAGCAAAAGGTAATTCAATATTCATGAGTGAAGGATCTTTTTATTCACACTGCGTCTTTGGGTGGTTGTCTTATCTAACATGCTGTATGATAGATAAAAACCCTGCTATCATAGCAGCCTGAGACATCACCTCTGCAGTTAGAGTGAGGCACCACTAGATGGCACCCCGCTACGCTGGATAATCCAGTAAAGAAGAACAGGCAGCACATGGGAGTCCCTTTAAACTGCAGTGTATTAAATCCACCTGTAAGATGGAAGTGCTTGTGCAACTACAGCCAAACACATCAAAGGAGAGTACTGACAATAACCCAGTCATCTTGGCCTTGTTCGGCAAATAAAAATGTACATGATGTCTATGTGTATTTGTTAATCAAATACCCTGATATATCACTGTCAAGTTTTTTTTTTTTAACACTAATTAGTATGAGCCTTATAAGTCCAGGATGAGTCAGACTCTACAGGTATTAGCACTGTAAGCTCCTCTGTGTGTGTGTGTAAGCAGTACGCTGCAACAGTTGCATGAATTTATTTTCCATAATCAGAGTTTGATCTGCAGTGACACACACAGCTGACAGATCCATATCTACTGCTCAACCACATTTGATCTGCTTATGTTTGTTTAATGCAATAAAGGTGAAGTAGCAGCATTATTTTAGCCCTTCCCTGTACTTCTAATCTGATTTCAAAACACACTAGTTCACAGCCAGTAGAAGGGTCACTCACTCGGCATATCTGTAATGCCACTCTCCGGTGACAGAGTCCTGCTCGAACAGGGCGGGGATCCACTCCTCGCATTTGGCTTTCCGCTCGCGGGCCGACTTCCTCTGAGCTTCCTCCAGGATGAACTTCTCATTGGTGGCCTCGGTTTGGTCCTTGTTGTTGATGGCCCGCGTCACGTGCTGCCACAGTCTGGTGGGTTGGGAGGGAACAAAGGACGTTCATACACTGAACGGGTGGAGGAAAAACTGCTAAACCAGCTTTGAAAAGAGAACCCTAAACATATAAGTATATTAAGATGTCTTATGGTTACAGTGGTGAGCCTAAGGGTAAACACTACATTAAAAGGGAGTAAAAAGACAACAGTGCATACATTATAAAAATAAAATAAAATATGTTTTCATGACTCTGTTTCTACATTTCCAGATATTGCTACTTTTCAGAATCTTTAATAATCAGCTGATTGTGATAACAGTGAAGTTGAAGTGCACCTTTCTGACTCATACTCCCCCTGCTCCTCTGGTGGGACGGTGCAGCGGGTCAGCCGGCTCTGCCTCAGGTCCGGAGTGGGGTTCCAGAAAGTGTCCATCGTTCCCGTCTTCTTGTCGTTGATGAAGATCTCGCTGTCCTGTGAGAGGAAAATCAAAAGCTTGTTCTACTTTCCTAATAAAAGTACAAGATACAAACTACAGCAGAGTGAAGCTTTTATCTGGAGTAAGTAGCTGTTTGGTTCTGTAGGTACGAATTTCCAAGCTTCTATTACAGACACAGTAATTTCACTATAGGATGTCTAATTAAACCTATTATTTTTCTTTCATTCTTGGACACAGATTGATTACATTTGAAAGAACTAACAGCTCTGTGGTTATTATGCAACAAGCAGTGATCAGAGAAACGTGTGAAGAGCGCGTCTTACCCAGTGTCCTTCTAGCGTAGCTAACACCTCTTTTCCCAGCTTGATCTTTCCAGAGACCTGATTGACACTGTCACTGCTGCCCAGGAAAGGCTGGAGGAAAGAGACGAGCAGGGAGAGGAAGGGAGGAGGGGAGAGCGAAGGAAGGGGGAGGCAGAGAGTAGGGGAAAGGGTGAGGGATAGGAAAGGCAATAAAAAAAGGAAAAGACAGCATATGAGGACAGTAGGGGAAAAGGTGGAGGTGGGCAGTAAGAGAAAAACAAAGAAAGGTGTAGAGGTGAGGGAAGGGAGGGAGAGATATATGCACACATCCAGTTTACTTACAGAGGAACAAATCCTGTGACTCATTGAGTTTCATTTTATCTGCATTTTTGTGTCTGTAGTATGTTAAAACGAAAGGTTTAGCTCTTGCAGCTTAATATCAGATTGTGTTAATGAGAGTAAATATTTAAAAGCAAGACAAATATGACATAAAGCAGAAGAAAAGGAGTCATGGAGTAAAGGTTTCAACTTTTAATGCAACCTATTTTGAACAACAAAAGAAAGTAAACTAGAAGTAACTGCCATCGACACTCAATTAAACTGTTAATTTTGGGATTAGTTATCGCGAATACTAAATAACCTGCTCTCTTAATGCACACGCACTATAGGGATACACCACTAGAGGGCAAAACATGACAAAACAACTGCACTTAAAGGTTTTTCTGAACTACTTTAAAACATATTTCACACTACTTATGGACCAAACATGCCCTAATTGGTATCTTATAGGGGAATGTATTGATTGTCCTGTTTATTTTTTATTATATGTACCTGTCGCTAGTTCATGAACAGATAACGCAGATGATGGTGTGGATCATGGTTGGGGGACAGGATGTTTTTCAGGGAAGGTTAAGCAGCGGAATGGTGGAGATGTCGATATCACGGGGGAGTGAGACATTCAGAAAAGATACGTGAGAAACACTAGAGGTATTACATCTCTGAGGTATTTAAGAAGCTCCCTATCCTTATTAGAATAGGACTAAAGCTCTTACTATACCAACAAAGGACTAAAAATACCTACTACTCTTAAATTGTTGTTCTAATAATAGTTGTTCTAAACTAGAAAACACAGTGGTACCTTCAGTTTGAACTCCAGCTGAGCACTGTAGCCTGTTTTCTCACATGCAATTGTGATCTGACCACCCAGCTCCAGGGTCATGGTTCCGTATAGGATTCCTACCACATGAAAAACATAAAACACCAACATATGGCAATTTAGTCAGAATAAATAACAGGGAAACTCAAACACATGCTTCAAAAGTGGATCTATCCAGCTTTCAACTCTTTGTCTGTATGTAAATATGGCTGCCTCCAAATGAGCAAAGTAACAATAATTTGACAACTTGTACCAGAAAATGTGCTTTGGATGTACAATGTACTGTTTTCTACGAGCTCTCTGTTAGTTTGACATTTTGAAAAAGAGTAGCAATGAACTGTGATGTTTCAAAAGAGTTCACACATTCTACAGAGTTTATAGCACCCTAATAGCATGACTGTGGTGTGATCAGCGGTGTGAAGTAGAGCAGGATGTGCTCTAACCTTTACAGTGAGCGTAGGGCATGTTCATCACGTAGTCCTCCCCCCGGTTGAGAAAAGTGAGCCGAGCCTCCCCGTCTAAAATGGCCGACAGCGAGTTTCCTAGATGTAAAGAGTGTGGATGTTCATTAGTAGTCAGGGGACAGAAAAGCTCCAACAGCAAAGCGATAATAAAGCAACAGCTGAATAAACATTGGCATAGTTTTTATTGGAATTAAAGGCTGTGTGTGCGTTTGTACCATAGAACTTGGACTTGGCGAGAATGCTGCCGCTGAGGCAGAACCCGTCCTTCCTGTTGCTGACATAGAAGGCTGACACTGGAGGATGATGGGATACCTGAATTAAGAACAATTCAAAGGCGTATTATGAGATTTTAATATGTATATATAGCATCAATAAAGCAGCAGACAACTATCTGCTACGTAAAGACACGGTTAAATAATGGACATCCTTAGCAGAGAATGAAGCCACACTCCCTCTGTGTTGTAATTCGAGCTTATCTGCTATGTTTTGGCAGTCAGTCAAACTACACGTGCATGGTGATGCATGTTAATGTATGTGAGAGCACTGCAGAGTAAAAGTGAAAGTGCAGTCCAGTGTTCAGTTTCACTTCTGCTCAGTGTGAGACTCTGCACTGCTGCTTTGCGATTCTGCTCTGCTTCTCCTTCTCCACTATGTCTGTGGCGCTCTGTGTGTCTGTTTCCAAACAGGTCCACTGCAGTCTGTATGTGTCGTGTCACACAGACTGTAGCAGCAGCCTATGTGTGGAAACAGACACAGTGCAGAACAAGATACCATCACTCAAGCTGACAACTAACAATGTTTGTGTGGGCTAATGGTTGTGTCTGGATTATTTGTGTTGGCTCTTGTATACACAACCTTTGCTGGTTCTAAATGACACTTGAAGGGAGGGGGGAGGTGTGGCTGCCAGGCTTGTTTGTTTTGGTCTAAGATATTGATTACTCTAGCAACATCCAGTGGCTCTGCATGTTGCTAAATCAGTTAAAAACAGCAGCCACAAGCAATTAATTTACAGGAATGACATATAATGTGGCTTTAAGGGATTTATCTGCTAAATATGAAACAGGGTTGTGAGCCATCAGACAGTTTTTGGTGCTGCTGTTACCTGTTCTGCGATGTAGAAGGTCTTGCTGTTGGTCTTCTGATGGAGCCACATGCAGCGGTATGTCTCTCCAATAATAGGGTTGTAAGGCTTCTTCAAGCCCTGCAGATTAAACACCAGCATAAAATATGATTTTACTTTAAACTGTTGTATAAGGAAAGCATGTACATTTTATGTAGCTCATCATTACTGAGTGAGCTGTACTGACCTTTGGCTTTTTGTAAAATCCAGAGATGTACCACTTGACCACCTTCTTCATCCGGTTGTAGGCGTTCTCTTCAATTGCAGCTCTGAGAATAAAAGCCATACTTTACAGATGCTCCTCTATAACACTGCTGTTTAACTCACTGGCTACATCTTTGCACCTTCTGTTATTGATTTATTCACCCTACAGGTTCTTCCACCTTGCAAAGAACTTGTGCACAGGGAATGAACATGTAACATTCTATCACCTAATCAGTTTAACTATAGCTGTACAATGTGAACAGCAGGAATCAATAGTTTAAGAGTAAATAACTAAGGGTAACCTGTGAGAATACCTCAATACTTTATTGCTGAAAAAGGACCACAGCAAATACCTGCTAAACATTTCTCTGATTTAGTATTTTGCAAACTCTTTTTCCAGTTTCAAGGAATTCTATGGCAACATGCAGCAAAAGAGAATC
This sequence comes from Chromis chromis, assembly GCA_900302755.1. Lineage (NCBI taxonomy): Eukaryota > Metazoa > Chordata > Actinopteri > Pomacentridae > Chromis > Chromis chromis. The sequence goes on from OMNN01086451.1 coordinate 16,644, forward strand.
TTGAATAGGAAAAGAGATTTGGGGAAACTTAATTGCTTCTCGCCGGGAGATAGAAAAGAAGCATGATATCACTCTCATGCATTTTCACGAAATATGGGGACAGAGCCAGGAGATGATCAGCTTAGTTTAGTATCAACAATGGAAAAGGGGGGAAACTAGCCAGGCTCTGTTTGAGCTGGTTGCCTGGAAACATCACGGTGAGGGCAAACCTCCAGAGAGTCACCGTATCATGCCAAGAAACAGCTCCACCAAATAGTACCCCCTGAAAACCTGACTTGTTTTTTTCCCATTTTACCTTGTGTGCATATAAACAAACAGGTTATTTGTGAATTAGGACAATTTAGAGGAGCTGGAAGGTGATATTTTAAATTGAGTGAGCCAGGCTAGTTGTTTCATCATTTTCATCGATGTCAAACTAAGCCAATTGCCTGCTGGCTAAGATGCAATTTGTATTGATTCTCATTTAACTATAGGCCAGAAAGAGAGTCAGTTGATTGCCCAATTGCCAAACTATTCCTTTAAAATGGAAAAAGACACGCCCTGATAGCCTAGCGGTTATGTCGCGTGACCCACGTGCAGAGGCGTAGCGACCTCGGCCATTTACCGCATGTCCTTCCCCACTCTCTCCTGTTTCTGACTCTATCCACTCTCTAATAATAAAGGCATGAAAAGGCCAAAAAATTAATCTTAATCATTTCTATTTGTACTGTTTCTTGGGTTGGACAGTAGCATGTTGCTAATGCGACCTCTAGCTTCCAGGAAACAAAGTAGGAGCTGCTTTCTCTTCTCTTATTTCTTAAGTGGTGTTGTTTTGTCTCCTGTGTTGTTGATAGTTAGGAGGCTCTGAGGAAAACTGAAAGCGATCTGGTCTTTGTGACAGCAAGAAGAGGTTGTCCATTGCCACTTTAAATTACAGAAAGCTCTGGACAACAAGCAGAAAATGGGAAAGCCTTACTCTGACAGGAAGTCTGCGTGGTAGTAGTAGTCGGAGAGTTTGTCCAGGAAGGATCTTGGCTCCAGGATGAAAGTGGGCAGTACAACCTTGGACAGATCCATGCCAGGGCGAACCTGCTTCAGCAAGGTCCAGATCAGAGATTTGTTCTCCTCTGATACGGTTTCTGTCTGGGCGGCCTCACCAGCCTGGAGACAGAAAACAGCAGAGAATCAAGCTTTTGTTGCTGCATGGAGCTCGTTATAATACAGCCGGCAAATCCTTCACACACATCAACACAGTATCTCAGAAATGTTCACATTCTTTTTACGAGTATCTTACAGGCCCAAAAAAGTTTATGTTGGTGTTTGTGCAACTGGTGTTTTCCTTCCCTCCTGACAGTACACATTCTTTCCTGGCTTCAGTAGGTGTTTAATTAGTGAGCTGTCAAACTTCATCAGTATGGAAATGGATGTTAGCACTTTCACACTTGTCGTCATATCACCACGGTCCCTTGCAGACACTCACGCACACCAACCCACACAAACTGTGATCAAAGTCTGTCCATGCTACAGCGTTAATTGCCCCAGCACAGGAACATGCTAATTTCTCCTCATTATGCAAGAAACTTGAATAAAAACAAGCCTTTAGATGATATTAGGATTTCAGCGACAGATGAAAATGGTTACCAGGAATCCCACGAGACCATGTCCTAATGCTACAATCATATCTCATTTCTTGTAGATAAGATTACCCAGGATCAAAGCCAAGTACAGCGAAAGAAAACTTTGCGCTAACTTTTTGTTCCTTACCTCCCCCAACTCCTCGTGGGACTGCTCCAGATATGGGGTTTCCCGCAGATGTTCGTTGGGGTCCAGGTCGATGTACGAGTCATCTTGGCGCTCTGATGTGTCGCTGTCGCTCTCCTCGCTCTTCTCCAGGCCTTCTGGGTCTGACTCCTCGTGGTCCTGCTCTCCCTCCCGGTCTGACTTGTCTGAGTACAGATCCGGGTCTTTTAAATGGTCACTGTCATTGAACCTGATGGAGAAGGGGGCAGACTGGTTAGGAAGATGTTTATAACAGGAAATTGTGTAACATTTAAAAAAAAGTCAGGGAGTGGAAGAGGCTTCTGAGATGGAATAGTTTAGTCAGAGTGCAGGTTTAATGGTCCTGCTTACTGGAAACCGTGCATGTTGTGGGCTCTCAGGAGGCTGTAGAAATTAATGGAGTGTTCTCCACCACTTGTAACTGTGCTCATGTCCTCTTTCCCCTCGCGGATCATGGTTCTCTTCAGCAGGCTGGAGCACTTCAGGGCCAGCTCTAAGGCATCCATCCAGCATCGGCCTGAAAAACAGACGTAAACTGATCAGCAAACCTCAGAGAACTGCATATTTCTGGGAATCAAAATCACATCCCGCCTTACTTCAGAATGAAAAAAAAATAAGTTGACATTTGTTATCATAATAGCAGAACAGTTATGTTGTTAATGTTATAAACACAACAGCAGAAAGGGTTTAGCACATGAGACAGTCTTGTTTGACCAAATCTTTTTCCGGGTATTTTTCCGGGAAATATAGTGAAAAAATATTTCACACATTTAGACACAGAAATAAAATGTTGTAGACTAACTACTGCACAATAGGTAGAAAACAGGAAACACACTGAAGATATCTGGTTTGGTTTCTGCTTCACTGTTCCAGCACCATGGAGAGAGACTGAGTGGAAGAGGGAGAGGCTGGATCGGATGTTTCAGCACCACGGACAGAGACACGGAGGAGATGGGCTGTGGCTTGTTCATTTAGGTAGCACATAAAACAGTCTACAAAGAGGATTTTACAATGTGTCTGTTGCCAAAAAGCAAACAGCAATTTCACAAAATAGCTTTCCATTTGTATCCCCATTTCAAGGCTTGCTCTTGCTCATTTTGTTGTGTTCTACCCTCACACAGTCATAAACTGAAGCCTACATAAACACCCACATACACCCTTAAACAATTAGGAGTGCAACGGATCACAAAACTAGCAGTTTGGACTGTATCATAGCTTCTGAACTGGATACATTTTTTTGGTTCAGGAAAAAAAGAAAAGAAAAAAAATAAGAGAGACCAAAAGTGAAATACTGTAATGACTGTCACTGTCAACTGCTTTTAACATGCGCTGTTTATGTGAACACAACTGCAACTCTCCATTTAGATTTAGGGAATTATGTCTGGTCAAAACGGACGTACGGTTCCAGTGTCGTTTGTTTGTCTGCTGGTAAGAATTTCACAAATCTTGGGCATGATGTGAAGCATGAGCACCAGAAGAACCCATGAAATTTTGGTGCAGGTTGTGGATCATTTTGTCCTAAAATGAGAGATAGGGCTTTGGCCTCAACAACGACTGCACTCTGTGTGTCCTTGTAGTTACTTCAAGTAAACTAAACTTTATTATACTAATTGTTTCACATTTCATGTTTTCTCATGTTTCATCTGTGTTGTCTCCTCTGTCCAAATCACACTGGATGTCCAACACTCACTTCAAGTTTATTATGTTAAAGTCCAACCTAGTTATTTAGCATTGCAATGTAATGTAATTTCATGATGCACTTATTTTTTTAAAGCACAAAAAAAAATCAGTGCAGCAGAACACGTTCTATTCCATGCTTCTTCTTACTTGTCAGAGTCTGGCAACAGCTCAGGTGGTATTTTGGGTGTGCTATGCTCATGGTGGCTAATGTAGCTCTCAGTCAACAGGCTCAAGTAGAGATGAGGTGCTACAGTCACAGGTCTAATAAGATAAGAGGGGCTTGCTACATAGAATGATGAACAAATAATAACTGTATGTAACGACGTAACAGCAAAAGTAAGTTAGAAAACATTCTTTTATGGGGTAAAAACAGAATGAGAGCACTAATTCTGTTTGGTGATTATATGTCAAACTGCCACAAACTCACATTTGTGTTTAAAGTACAAGAGTCAGTGGTGAGAAACTAGCTCTGTGTCTCTCAGTAGTTCTATAATATTAGTATAAAAACTAAGCATAATATTAGTGCCTCCTCTACATTTCTCTGAATTCATAGGGTTATCTCTGTCACTCACAGGAGTCAGAGAAATAGCTGTGAATGACAGCCTGTCTCTTACCATCAGACTCAGAGGCTGCACGGAAGATGAGGTGGCTGCTGGGTAACGGCTGCGTGATGGAGCCAACCGCTTCTCCTTTAGGTCCCTGATGACAATAAGAGACAGCAGGAGGAAAGACGCGTTAAAAACAATCACAGTGTTGAAGGCTGATGTGGGTATTTCCTGTCAGTTCCTTCTATGTTTCTCAATGTTCTCTCTTCTGATTGTTTCACCTGTAGTGGTTATATCCCTTCCTTCAGATTGTAATTACTTCTATGTGCAAACAGACAAAATGTAGACTCCCAACTATGTAATTATGCAAATGAGTAATGAGAGGGGACAGAGGGCACAGAAGCAGAGCGAGAGAAGAGCTTTTTCAGTTCGTGAAGAGGACGACGAGGAGAGCAGGAACGTTGTAATCTAAAACACTGAACAGTAATTGTGTTTCAAGCTTTTTCATCGCATAAACAAACACGAAAACACTTGAGATGGGAGGTCAGTGATGAATACCAAATCACAGCTGGAGTGGACATCTGAACGGGGCTGAGAACAAATGGGAAATATGAAAGTGACTGGCTGGGCGCGCAGTTTTCTAAACCAAGATGTGCTCTTAATTATACAGTTAACATCCACATCTGATTCATTAGAACTGGAGGGGACAAAGGATTTTGTTTTTAATGGAAGAGCCTGAAGAGTTTTGTTCATCGCTGGAGAGCAAAACAGACTGCATTCACATTCATCTATCTGCATCACAAACCACAGGCATTATCTCCTTCTCTGGCTCCGCACTTATCAGTCAGAATATGATAATACTTCTTTCCACGACAGCATAAAGTATTGTGTGAATAAATTAATAGTTTAACATATTGGGAATATATTTATTTGCTCCGTTGCTGAGAATTAGATGAGAATATTGCTACCATTTTCACGTCTGTGTGATAAATATGAAGCTATGAGTAGAAACCAATGACCTGAGCTACTGCGACTGGAAACATCGAGCCTGAATCTGTGTATATTTTTCAAACTAATTTAAAAAGGGGAAGTACTTTTAAAAACGTCAAAGCAAGGCAGTGAAGGATGCGAAAAGAAAACCATAAAACAGCTCGAGTGAATCATTGTTCCACAGAGTATTCATATATTTTTAGATCCAACCAGAACTGGAGAAACTCTTCATTTAGATCAGCTCTTTAAATGTTAAAAGGTTCAGTCTTTGCAGAGATAAGTGCCGCAGCGCTTTAGTGCACATTTTAAATCACTCACTTTATCTCTTTCTGGAATTCAGTCACTCATTATTACTGGTGTTGTTAATCTCCATACTGAATGTCTCTTTTTTTGCAGCTTGCAGTAACAGGAGTTGGAGATGCCATATGTGAACACTGTGCTCGCATATAGAGATGTTTGCCACTTTTGGTCAGTTAGCTGGCCCGCACAGAAAATAATTGGCCGCCCCCTGCCCTCCCTGGAAGACATTGCCAACTGCCGTGGTCTCAGCAGGGCAAGGAAGATCCTGTCTGTCCTCTCTGTCTCTTCAACCTTCTGCCTTCTGGCAGGACATACAGGAGCACTGGGAGCCAGACAAACCGGCTGAGGAACAGTTTTTATCTGTGGGCGATCAGGCTTTTAAACTAAAAGGAGTAACCCCCACGGATACTTTGGACAACTAGACAATTTTTTATCTTTACTAAACATGGGACAGTGCAACAAGAGTATGTGTATATGTGGACTTTGACTGTTTTCTTTATTTGTTACTTTTAATTTTGCATATTGTATTTTTTAATTGCACTATGGGGAGATGCTTCTCCAATTTCGAAAACAAAGAGCTATTCTATTCTATTCTAGAGTGATAAGGAATACTGCTTATTCGTTTGTTCTGTTTAAAGGACAACTATTGCAAAAAAAAAGCTGCACGTTTGCTCTGAGTAGATCGAACAAGTGTCTTTTTGGCAGTGTCAGAATCGCTTTTTAATGTTACCATTAATACTGTTAAAAAATAATCAGGCAGGGCCTTTAATCATCTGAGCCAAATTTCACTCACAGCTCGCTCCATCTTTGCGTTTCCTTCTCCACTTTACCCTTTACTAGCATTTTATTCATTAATGTTAGTTACTTTCATTCTGTTCAGAGGGTGACTCTTCCATTCTTTGCTCCTGCTAACATTGATGCAGAAATGGACAAAGCCTGATGTTCAGACTTTGTTCTGTGGGCAGAAATAGTCTGAAAAGAGTTACGGAAGACTATCTGGAATGTCTCTGTCAGCCTAACTACTTGCTATTAGTTCCTCAGTCTTTAATAACCTCTCCTTCTAACTGATTGTTCCAGAAAGGGCTACATTGACTCAGCACTCCTTGGTCTTTCTACTGGATCGATGAGAGCTGGCAATCCTGTATTTTACAGACATATTCTGACCTTGACAGCCCAGATGGACTGCTCCAGTGGGTGAAAGAGCTTGAAACAGAAGCCATCCTTCTTGGAGGGCCTCTCGATCAGCTCACAGGCGTTGAGCAGCACCGTTCCCACCCATTGTCCATTTTTGTGGGTTTTATAGATGAGCAGGACGCCTGGTTTCAGCACACACCACAGCTTGGTCCAGCTCTTCAGAGTGCCACGGATCTGAAGACATATGTTTACAGAGAAATGTCAGGTCATCTCACCAAGATCACTTTCTGCTTAAGGCTTGAAGGGTTCACTTGAAGCATTTGGTTTGTTTTGTTTTGAGACTCATTTTTCATGAAGGCAGCAATGAAAGTGATAGGAGCTAATGCAAAAATAACTTTGTAACATAGTTGTTGTTTTTTTTGTTAACAGAATAATGACTAGTGGTGGATTCAAGTACATATAGGAAAAGGAAATATAGACTGCGGGGTGCCCCACCTTCAGCCAGTCGGCCATGACGATGACAGAAGGATCAGTGATGGTGCTGAGCAGCTCCTTGGTCGCCCTCTTCTTCTCTTCCCTGTAGTTCTTTTTCTGCACCTGAAGGGAGCACAGACAGTTGTACAATGCACACATTCATTTCCACAGCTATGAATGCTTACGTTCCACACATGGCTTCTCACTGAATTCCATTTGGCAGGAAATAAGAGCGGAGTCACACTCCTCAGTGTCTGCTAGAATAACATGTGGTCCCATCTGACTGTTGAGTGAGGTATCTTTTGAATTGTATTTGCCTCTTTAAATGTCATGCATATGTTGTATTGCGGTGACTCTGGTGCACCGCAGGAAAGAACAAATACACTGTATTTTATGTGTACATAGTTACTTAGGCTATAAATACTTAGGCTACACGTAACGCTCTCCATGAAAGACTATTTTTAAGACTCGTCATGAATTCCCTGAGAATTAGTGCACGACTTAAGCTGCTTTGAGCTCACTTACCTTGAGGGACTCCTTCTTGGTGAGCTTTCCTCCAGACGCTGACACATCCTTGTCTGAGCCATTGTACAGCTTTGTTTCAGACTGTCAACACACAGGAGAGAATAGAAGTGATCCATCTATCAATATCTCTAGCTTTGTTTTAAATGTAGGCATTTTCAGCTTAGGAAAAACAACACTTAAGCCATGTGTTTGTTCAATGTAACCGTAAATATCCTGCGAGTACTTCCGTGCAGTCTGCTTAACAATCATCCATACCAAGTGGGAATGTTTGTTTTACTGCTGCACTAAATGACCAAATTACAATCCTGGCTACAAAGTGTTTCCTCTCAATGACAAATCTATTACCACAAATGATTCAATCAGCAGAGTCCTTACATTCGATTCCTTTACAACAGTCGCAGTAACATCACTGCAAAAACAACATCTCCCGGTGATTGTCTTTTCCTTGCAAGCTCATTTACTTCCCCGGTATCCCCAAACATAGCTCAGTTAGTAGAATGAGGTCTATAAATGCTACTGCAGGTGTGTCTGTGCCAGATCCCTTCACATGCCAACTAGAGTGATTTAAAGTGGAGGGGCAGAGGAGGGTGTATGTGGGGATTCTCCAGCAGGGTTACCTCAGGCATTAACGGCCACAGGGAGGGGTGGAGAAGGATGGACGTTAAGTCACAGTAAGCTGAATTCTTCCCTTCAGAAACCTGAAGAAGTGTCCACGCTAATGACGGATGTTTCAGAGCAGCATCTAAAGATTAACTGAAATCTCGTCTTAGTTTCGGGAAGTCATGCTGATAGAGAGTTTTTGAATCTCTGAAACCATCATCTTGTCATACGTCTGCAGACTTGTACATCATAACCAAACTTTAATAGGATTCTGTCTGGTGCGAGCATCTCTGCTGTGACTCAGACGCCCACGCTTGCACCGACAAAACATATTTGACGAGGACCGCGGCAGATAAACCAGACGAGCCTCCTACACTCTGAGCTCACATGAAAGAAGGGCAGAGTTGGGATTTGACTTGATAAATGTTTGATGTTGTACAGTGTATATGATGTGCGACTCATCTCAATGTAGGCTATCTCGCGCCGGAGGGAAAAACTGGGAAAAATGTGCAGCAATTCCCAAGTTCTCTGGTCTCATTAGAGCACCCAAACTGAAGCACCCAATAATTCCTTCCCAGGCAGCACAGCTCATCAGCTCAGCAGTGATTTTTTTTCTTACCTTGCTCTTAGATATGGAATGTGAGTCCTCTTTCAAAGGCAGAGGCAAGAGGTCCTCCTTCCCCCTCTCGAAACCTGTAACACAAAACTCACTGCATGAGAAAAAGCCAAGTGTTTTTCCCCCGCATACCTGGAAACCTATCTGATTCCAGGTGAATACCAGGCTGCTGTGGTTTCAGCTGTCTGCTTGTGCCTGCCAACACCAACTTTTTTTTATTAGCACAGATACTGACCGAGGTCCACGGGGCAAATCACTTCATAAGAAGACGGTAGAAACAGGCGACTGCGGTGGAGGGGGGGATTAGTGCACACCTTTTCATTTCTCTAATCCTGTGATTTTCAAAATATTAACCAGGCACTCAAATCATGAGGAGGGTTTAAGCAAAGCTGCATAAAAATAAACTAAGTACTGTTCTAAATCTTGTATAAAAAAAATGAAAAAGCATGGGCATTAGAGAGAGTGGGCACAGGAAGACATGTTTTTTATGAAATTATTTTTGTATAGGTGATTATTCAATGAGTCCAACAACAGAACATGAATCTGCAACTTTACAACTATACAAATGGAGTCCTTTTTCAAGCAAACATGCCAATCATTCTCTGGATCCAGTGTGAGGGTTTGCTGCTTTTCTGTTTCATATCAATGCAAGCGGAAAATAATTGGTTTCGGAACAACCGGTTAGACGTTAAGACACTGATGGGAATTAATTAAATAACTGGCACGATAAAATAATTAAAATGACATCATCGACAGCAATAGTAAGCATTGTTATTCACAGCTTCAAAAGAATGAACTATTGCCTTTAAGTATTTTAAATAAAATAGAAAGTCTTTAAAAAAAAAAGTGTTCTATCTGGTTAAATTCAGTTCTATTGGGAGTTGAGATTGAACTCAGGTGCCAATCATAGTATTAGTTCTGCACTAAAGTAGGGCTGGACCCGAATATCTGAATATTGTGGTGGTATCTGGATAATAATTTTGAGATCCGAATACTCGGCCACACACCCCCTGGTCAGCGGCACACGGTTCGGGAGGCGGAGAAAGGACCCGACAGAAAGGCATGGTGAGGACACTGCTGCTGTGCCACCGCCAAAAAAAGACAGCAGGAGATATCCATGCTAATTGCTATTCGGACCAGCCCTATGCTAAAGTGATTTGCTGGACACAACTCAGAATGTACCATGTTGTTCATTTACTGTGCTCCTTTTACAGAGCCACTGGATTTCCGTAAAAGTTCTGAGTTCACCCACAGAACAACCTGTCTTGTTCAGAAGCAGAGGTCTAAAAGAAATATTTATTACTAGCTTCATATTTGACAGCTTCTCTGAATTATAAAGAAGTGGATTAATCAGTTAGTAGAGATGCAACGAATAATCAATAATTGAAAAAAAAGTTGTCATCTTAAATAATGGCAAACTATGTGGATAAACTGATTTTTCATCTTTGGCTGCACGGTGGCTCGGTTGATAGCAGCATCGCCTCATAGCTAGAAGATCTTCACGTCCCGGTTAAGATGCCTGGGATCTTTCTGTGTGGAGTTTGCATGTTCTCCCTGTGCAGTGTGGGTTTTCACCAGGTTCTCCAGCTTCCTTCCACAGTCCAAAAACATGCTGAGGTTAATTGATGATTCTAAATTGTCCGTAGGTGTGAATGAGAGTGTGCTTGGTTGTCTGTCTCTATGTGTAGCCCTGTGATAGACTGGCGACCTGTCCAGGGTGTCCCCTGCCTTCGCCTGAGTCGGTTGGGATAGACTCCAGCCCCCCCCCCCCCCCCTGCGACCCTACAGAGGATTAAGTGGTGTATAGATAATGGATGGATGGATGGATGGATGGATGGATGGATGGATTTCTTATCTACCTTCCTCCTCTATGAAAGTAAACTGAATATCTTTGGGCTGCTGACGCCTCCATCTTGGCCTTTGGGAGACACTGATCGACAATTTTCTGATATTTAACTGATACACAAACAAGTGAAAGATTAATCGGGGTAGTTAGTTGCAGCCCTATCATTTAGTCAGTGAACACCAAAATTATCACTATCAGCAAAAGTACTTCTCATATTTACACAAAATATGCAGTTTTCCTCTTCATATGAATTGATATGTTTTTTGTTGTCGTTTTTTTTTACTTGAAAGCTTGAAAACAACTTTAAACTTTTAACTCTAGTCAACAGCTGATGATGATAACTATTTGTTGCAGCCCTAGTTTGCTTTTCATATCTTGTTGGTATGTTGTCATTTCCACTTTTGTGACTCGTCTCGCAGGACTCCAAGTCCAAACGTCTCAGTTGCCAGCTGGAATCCCATTACATCATGTCAGCCACAGGAGCACACTGTCCTTCAAGGCAACTGGAAACAAGCCACAGACTCTGGATGGCAACATGCTGGCGCCTCCTACAAGTGCCTATTCTTAACTGAGATCAAATGTTAGTCAAATTAGCTGCTGAAAGGAGCATCCGCGTTGTAGTCTCTAGCTTGACTGGGGCAGTGTGGGCATTGGAATGTGGATTCAAAACAAAGAAAGGTCAAGACGACTGCCAGCTACTCCAGTGAAGCTGCTGAAAGGAATGTGTGCTTCTAGTTAAACTGGCTAATAATGAATGTAGGTCAAATATTAATAAAATGTAAAAATGTTAAAAAAAAAGAGGGATGCTCTCTGGCTTCCATTTGAGCTCCACTTTAGAATAGCCAGTTTCTAACCAATTAGTCAAACCACAGCCACAGACTCCCCACTGAGACCACGACAGGTGGCGACTCTGGCGGTCTCAAGGTGACAGAGAGCCTGTAAATATTTGATGGTTTCTCTCTCCTATCCACAGTTCATCAGCATTCAGCACGAGGGTAAAGGAACCACTGCTGAGCTTCATTTCATAATAGCTATTTATCATTCAGAAAGAGAGTCACATCATATTTGATCATTCATTTGCTGTAATAAAAAGCAAACTACCCATTTTTGTGTATTCATACTGCATACTTCAATATTGTTCTGTTAGACATCCTGCATGAATTCTCAAATGATGTTCAGGGCATTCCAGGAAGGCTTTTGTGCACAAATGTGTCTGTCATATCCTCTTTTTATTAAACTACTTTATTTCCCCTGCTTCTTCCATTTCCAGCAACCTTTTAGCAGCTGCTGTCAACGATGCTTTCCTGCTAGTGCTGCCTCATGTGTGCATAAAGTAATAATGATTGCAATATCAAGCAAAGCCCAAACTAAAGTGTACCTGGAAATGGAAGGTACTCGAGAGCCTTAGCGTCTTGAGGTGATGCTACCTTAGAAGCACTTTTCCTCCAAACAATACGTCTTGAGGATGAAAAAAAGGGTGCACCAGCAGGTTAACAACCTTTCTGTAAAAGTGCTATAACAGTCATGTACCTGTGTATCTTAGTGGAGAACACGTTAGCGATGAGCTTGAGAGCAGTAGACCATATGTTCTCACACTCTCTCTGTCAAGTTTTCTTCAGAAGATAAAAAAAAGGTTAATGTCGCTAAAGAATCAGCAAACTCAAGCAAACTTTCCCTACATAAAACACATGTATTCAATAGCGCTGTAATGGTAAATGTTAAGACTATTAAGAATGGCCAATGTACAGAATTGTTTTAATTGCAAAACTTAAAACCTTATAGTGACTTAGAATAAAATTGTTTGCTAACAACGGCAAAGTGAAGCGTGACATTGGAGTTAGTCCGCGTACTAGAGCCTTGGCGGCACTCAGCGGTGCTCGGCAGGGTGCGCATGGCGATTCAAATATCAAGATTATTATCCGGATACCACCACAACGACCGAATATTCAAATATCAGGGACCAGCCCTAATGTTTTGGATTAATTATGAGCAGGTTTTTTTTCTTTTCATTTTTCCCCTTAACTGAGAACCTAACCGTACCGAACCGTGGCTTTCGTACCAAGCAGGGTTCCTACAGGTTTCTACAAGTTAAATTTAAGATTTTTTAAAGACCTTTTTAAGACCATTTAAAAAAAAATGTAATACCCATTTCGCAGCCCTACCGACAAAGAAAAACAAAATCCGTGAGTTTGAGTTCGATGTCGGAATCAGGAAATATGCACTTGAAAAGCTCTGAGATACCTTTGTTTCCATTGTAAGAGTGGTGTTTGACTGCGTTGCATTCTAAGTTATTGTTTCCGCCCCTTCACTTGATTGAAAATAACCTTGGTTGACAAATAAAACTTTCGAGTAATGTGGCAAGAAGGAAATTTAAGACCCAGATATCAAAATTCAAGACTTTTTCAAGACTTTTTAAGGTATTATTTCCAATTTCATAAATTCAATGCTTTTAAGACTTTTTAAGACCCTGTAGGAACCCTGCCAAGGTACATACTGAACCGTGATTTTGTTTTTTTTAAGATTTATTTTTGGCCTTTTATGCCTTTATTCAATAGGACAGTGAATAGAGTCGGAAACGGGAGAGAGTGGGGAAGGACATGCGGTAAATGCCCGAGGTCGGAATCGAACCCGGGACAGCCGCTACGCCTTAGCACTTGGGTCACGCGACATAACCAGGGCGCCCCTGAACCGTGGTTTTTGTGTACTGTTACACCCCTGGTATTCAACTTGGCTCCATTCCATATTCCTACCCTGAGAACCACTGTACAGCTTAAAGATTGTAACTCAAATCAAACCAGAAACAGCAGACTGCTTCCAATCCATGCAGTGTTCATTTCAAGAAATGACAACCTGCATTGCCCTCCCTGCTTTGACTACCGCCTCAGTTTTAATGCGGGTCTAGTTTCAGTGGTGCATTAGACGTCCCACCAGACCATCTGTACCTACTTGACAAGCACAATCTCCATGCCAACTTCATCTGGTAAACAACTCAAAGGCAATTCAGCCACTATAGCACGCCACAAGAGGTTACACCGTTCCGCTCCATTCATCTCAACTCATAGGGAGGAAATTGGATGATGATCATAGAATAATTAAATTGATTAACAAGGAATAAAGTCAGAAGGTTGCAAAAAACTATCTGCTTCTGTTGTTCTTTAAGTAAACGTCAGGCTTAAACATGTCTTAATGAAACTGTGTGCAGTAATGTACTAGGACTCATTCACTCTGTCCAAAGATGATTGGTGTCTAGTAAATGCTGGGTTGCATACAAATATTTATTTAACCGGTTATTTGAATGAGAAAAATAAAAATGAAACCATTTTTTAAGAGTCTAGGTAGAAGCATGATAAATGACTTCATTAACCCACTAACACGTACAAGCTTGCTAGTCATTCAATTTGCAATCCAGGTCACACGACATTAATGTGGTTCACTGTGATGAAGTGTCCTATTTCAGACACTGCCACTCATTACCATGGAACGAGTACAGACATGATGCAAACAGAAAGATTTTTTTATAGTGTAATGAGCGACACATAGGAAAGAAATTTTGGCAATTATGGGTGGAAGAACAGAAGTGTAGTTATGATAAGGTAAGGCAACATAAGGTAGGAAATAGTAGATACCAACATGGATGCTGCTGTTGTTTACAGATGTCTTACAAACTGTTACAATCATGTGCAATTTGTCGTCTCATATTCAAGAGTTTCGGACACTTTAACTGAACTGTTCTTTCTGTGCAGGTCTAAATTATCCAACAGGTTTTGAGGTATCTTTGTGGAATCCTAATGCATATTAGCCCACATGAACCTCTGTTATATTTTAGGATTATGCTAAATGTTAACAATACCTTGGCCAATGAGTGGGCTATGCACGTGAGCGCTTTAGCATCATTTTGATAAGCCCTCCTACTCCAGAGGACAATGCCAGAGATTTAAATGTAAAAGAAAGCATTAGTGGTGTGTGTTTCACACAGAAATATGTGTATGATGATTTTTAAGCATTGGGGTATATTTCTTTTTTTCAAAATGAATGACTTAACAGGCGGATAAGATGGCTCTGAAAACTGTTTCATGCATCTGCTTTAATATATGGATATGAATTTACACTATGACACACTTATCAAGGCAGTGTTACAAACTACTTCTATATATATATATATGCTTTGAGGAGTGAGTTAGAAAAGCAAAGATTAGCTAGAAAACAGCTTTGGTTCTTGTTAACCTGTCACAAAGATAACACTGCTGACAGATGCCACTGGGGCAGAGACCTGCTATCCCCATCTGCAAATAAACTCATCTAAAATCAATGCCTTCTGGTGTCTTTCTTGTTTCTACAATAATGTTTCAGCATCAGGACACTTCTGAGCCTTTCCTTTGACCTGCTTACTGCCATTCATTTTGGCAAACTCATAATCAAAACTGAGGTGTCCCATGAATGCTGGGAAAATTCAGTAGTCTTTTTGTAAGACAGTCCAAAAAGTAGTTGGAGCTCTGCCACACCGTTACTCACTTAAAAGCTCAACCATACAATGTTATGTAAGCTATCCAAATTATCAGTGTGTGGCGACAAGAAAAAAGACCAGAGACTGTATATAAAAGACTGACATAGCCTCCAACTCTGAAAAGTGAAACCTGTGTGGAAGTGCCACTGCATTCTTTCTAACAGCCAACAGGGGGCAACTGCTCTGGTTGCAAAAGAAGTCTGAATGTATAAAAGCCTTTGAGGAAATGACCCGACGTCTCACTTGATTTATTGCCTCACTCAACGTTTTCCTAATGAGTTTATGGTCTTAATTGCCAGTTTCAAATCTCCGTCCATACAGCATGATGCTCATTTTGTAAATGATGTTTCCATTTAGGGGGAAAATGAACAATAAAGCAGATTATGCTTTAGGGCAATGCTATCTTGTGCTTGACAGGTCGCTATAATATTGTGTCCTTGAGCTCTCAGTCAGATCCACCGCTTGCTGGTTACATGTGGTATCAAAGGACCAAGATGGTGAGGACCAAATTCCATGGTTGGGGCTTCAAAACAGCAGTCCACAAACCAATGAGTGACAATGAGTAATGATGATGCTGTATATACAGTCTATGGGAAAGACCCCGTCCAGAACCTAATATTACCATGTAAACCTTGGTAAGAGCTACAAATGCTTGAGAAGTAAAATGTATTTGTATTTTCCACACTACTAAATTTAACCTTATATCTTTTAATGACATTGAGTGTGTAAATTCCCCAGCTCTAGCCCTTGCTATATGTAAATAAACATCAGGGACTTTGTGTTTGTGTGTGCGGCTGGAGTTGTAGGAGACTCACGCCCCACTGCAGACCGACTGGGGCATTTGCCTTTTAAAAAGAAAGGCGCCGCAATGATCTCACCCTGCATCAAAGATCACAGACAGGAGAGAGAACGTAAGACAAAGAGAGTGATCGGACTGAAACAGCAAAGACACTGAGAAAGGAAGAGCTCTATGCTGCTAGACTGAAAGCCTTTGCACATTTCTAATCTCCTGTATATCTCTTACTACATCACAGGAAGCATCATAACAGAGAAGAAAGGCAGGGAGGAAAACATGACTAGAAAGCATTCAACTCAGTTCTTTGCCTTACAAGCTGCATGTTCACACAAAAAAACTCTCTCTAGTGATGCGGTTTATAATTTCACTGAGGTCATTCCTATGATTGGATGTCTCTTTGTGACTTTGTGTGAAGTACAATAGCCACTGTGTGTAGCAATATTGGTCCAACGTGAAAACATGATTTGATCATCTGCAGTCGTGGTACTGTTGACATTCACTGCCTCAACCCTGAAATCAATTCTTCGCATCCTGGTCATGTTTAATGCAACACTGAAGCTGCCTCTCTCCCACCACAAGCAGCTGATTTCCACTGCAGGCACCTTGGATCGTTACAACAAGCACAGATTCAACCACCTTCATTCAAATCAGCTTCATTTAAAGCTCCTAATTCCACAAAATCAAGACTGATGCACTAAATTAAATAACCCAGTTTCTATTTTTCTTTAAACTGCTGAAAAGCAATGTTAATCATTCGCCTGTACTTGGTTGGAAATATGGAGGCTGCCATGGCAACAGGTGAGCTGAGAGCTGGGAACAACAAAGTGAGGGAGACGCTGGCAGCCCAGTTACTCCTCAGTTTTAGGAAGCAAACTGCCTCAGTGTTTGCTACTGTGGGACACTTTCCATAGCAACAGCGTGTTTATGATTTCTGCATAGTCATGAAAACTGAAAGATGGCTGGTCCACCATGGGGGAAAGACGAACTGCTAAAGGTTTTTCTTCAAATTTCTGCTTAATCAGCAGCCAACATCGAATTATATCACCTTTATATAATATGTGTGTACACTTCTGTCAGCTATCATAGAGATACAGATACAGAATGGTGACAAATTAAAGGACCCCTACAGTGGGGACCTGGTAGCTGGTAAGCTGTGGGGGACATTTTGGGGGCGGCTCTGGCTCAGGTGGTAGAGCAGGTTGTCCACTGATCGCTAGGTTGGCGGTTCAATCCCCGGTCCCCTCCACATGCCGAAGGGTCCTTGGGCAAGACACTGAACCTGAAGTTGCTCCCAATGGCAGGCAGGGACCTTGCATGGAAGTCTGTCGCCAATGGTTTGTGAATTTGTGAATGAGAAACACAATGTAAAGTGCTTTGGATAAAAGCGCTATACAAGTGCAGACCATTTACCATTTACATTTTGCTCGTATGGTTAGGGGCCACTTGTCTACTTAGAGCAGGGGTGTCAAATCCTGGTCCTCGAGGGCCCCTATCCTGCATGTTTTAGATGTGTCCCTCTTCCAACACACCTGATTCAAATGATCAGCTCATCATCAAGCTCTGCAGAAGCCTGATAACGATCCTGATCATCTGAATCAGGTGTGTTGGAAGAGGGAAACATCTAAAACAGGATAGGGGCCCTCGAGGACCAGGATTTGACACCCCTGACTTAGAGGGAAGGATCAGTGCAAAAACATACAGAGTTGTTCTGAGTTTACATTTTTGATCATTTGTGAAAATGTTCTTGTATGTGTGTCTCTCTGCCATTTAGTTTGAACACTGAGGATGCTGCAGTAGTTTTATACTAAAATTAACAGTATACCATGTTTGACATTGAGACTGCAGTTTATACTATCAACGCTGGACACTGGTGACGTCCTACTTTATTGAGCTCTTGGATAGGGGTGGGAATCACAGGGTACCTCACGATACGATACGTGATACATGGCTCACGATACTGATACTATCACGATACAGCACTACTGCGATAATCGATATATTGCAAGACAATCACATAACGATACATCACCATATCTATAACTGAAAAATACAAAATGCCAGCAATGGACGTTGTAATGCTGGCAACCCTCGGGGACGAGAAAGGAAGCTTTGCTTTAAACATTGTATTAACGGCTGCAGGCTGACTTGAAACGTTAGCTGCATCAGGGGAATCTGGCAGGGTTTAGAGCGCCTTATTAGAGCGCCTTATTAGAGCGCCTTATTATATTATTGAAAGTATTGATATTTGGCGCCAGCGTATCGATACTGATATCGCACGAGGAGGGAAGACGATATATCACTGTATTGATATTTTTACCCACCCCTACTCTTGGAGAGATCTTCAAGAGCCAACAGGGCTGTACACAGCTGGGTTCTCCTCATTACAGGTAAACATTTGTATTAACAACTGATGAACTGAAGTAGAACTCAATTTCTTGACATAATTGCAAGTATTATTTGCACTGTCTCCTCTTAATTAAAAAACATCTTATCTTTAAGGTCTGAGACTCCACTGCATGTTCTAACATGCATTATGCCAAGTCATGCTGACCTCAGGATGAGCAGTGATTCCATCTAATAGACCACCAGAGTAAAGCTTTTTCCACTCTCCTATTAGTTTCACAAAGAACCCATTTTCAACCTCCAAACCAATTTCCCTTGCAGTCAGCCCCTTCCTAGAGAGGAAACAAGAGTACACAACATAGCTCCAAGTACTCAGACCATATAATAGGGTGTGTCCCCTTATGTCGTGCTTGATATTAAGTAGTAAATTCCCATATGAACAATACAATGTCACAGTAAAAGGCTGTCGCAATAGGTATCATTCAAATGTGCACAGCTGAGCCGAAGTCTCATTTT
The DNA here is from genome assembly GCA_900302755.1 of Chromis chromis. Classification (NCBI taxonomy): domain Eukaryota; kingdom Metazoa; phylum Chordata; class Actinopteri; family Pomacentridae; genus Chromis; species Chromis chromis. The sequence continues at coordinate 35,271 of OMNN01086451.1, forward strand.
AATCTCCAGACCTTGCTGTTGGCCTTCAAACCTGCTTTTTATGCAGCCTGATGGCGTATTGCACAAGAGAACACAACAACTGAGATGTGAGAGTAATTATTGTGTCTGCACACAGACAGCTCAACAAGACAAAAGCACATCATTTTTTGGAAGTGGTGACGTTTCAAACAGGATGTGTCTCGATGATAAAGGGAGCGTTGGGTCAGCTGTATTAACATGGCTGCTGTTTTGTGTTCGTGCTTTCTGTATGTTTCACTTGGGCTAAGTTCATGTGCACTGCTGGATATTGGGATGGCATTGCCTGTTAGTAAAGACTGCAGGTAATAATCTAATGCCCTGTTTGCAGAAATTTAAGAGAATGGTTTGGGAGAGTCGAACTACAATGGTTTGCTGAGAAAATGGTACCAGAAAAACAAAACAACAAACAGCAGCTTTATGAAATGTTTGATCATTACAAGCTAAAAAGGTATAGCAAACCAGAAAACAGAGTAATGCACATCCATTTGGCAGAGAACCATTCTGTAGTGGCCCAAAAGGTGTTTGACAAGCCCTCAAAGCTGTAGTTAAAGATTATTTTCCAATATTGATTATAGGTGATCATCTGATTAATTGCTTCTGTGCTCATCTGATTTCATGTTCTGAGGCAACCAATGATAATTAGTTTACCATCATATAAAACAGGAAAAGTAATCCTAAAGATCACAGAGGCTGTAACAAGCAAAAACACGCAACATTGATTAATCGATTATCAAAATACTAGTTAGAGAGACTCTAACTTGTATTTCATCGGTAACCAATGTAGTCATGTAGCAAAAGTTTGTACACGATGCTCGCTCACATTTTCAGATATACTTTTAGGCAGCATATAATATTTGATTAAAGAGTTGTTCTTTTTCATTATCAGTTAATCTGCCAGTGTTTCTTAAAAAAAAAGAAAGAAAATCTTTGTGTCAAAATTTAGAATAACAAACTCCAACATAAAACTCTGTTGTAGTGCCTTTTTTCTGAACTTTTCAACATGTGTCCTTTAGTGTTGGTAGGCTATTACTCATAACAAGGAACGGGCAGTGGTGGCCTAGTGGTTTGTGAAGCAAACTTGTAACCGGTGGGTCGCCGGTTTGAGCCCCCGACTGGCAAGAGGTTGAGGTGGGAAAGTGAGAACGACTGCTTGTCCCAGTCACCACCACTGTGGGCCCTTGAGCAAGGCCCTTAACCCCTGACTGCTCCCCGGGCGGTACACTGATAATCAGTCGACCTCTACTTCAGTTTCTGTGTGACCAACACTTGAATACAATAGAAGACAAAGTGAAGGTAGCACATTTTTACATTTGAGGGGTTGGAACCAAAATCACTTTGCCTGATGAGGAATTTTAGGGATTCATAACTAATAATGAAGCTCTTCTGGTTTTTGTTAAAGAAAAGAAATCCATGTTTCTCAAATTATTGGTAAAGAAAACACACACTGTATCTGCACTGATAATGACATTTCTTAAAAAGTATCCCACCCCAATCACAACAGGAAGCAAAAAGGCAAGAGACAATTAGCCGACTGGCAAGCATGACCACATAGTAGAATGCTTAACAGCACACAGCGTACATTTCACATCGTACAAACAAAAAAATGAGTCATCAACCATCAGAGAGCTGTTTCTATGCAACATAGCTTCAACGAGTCATGACAGCAGACATGTGGAGGATATGTAGGTGTAAAAAACAGGGAAAAAATTCAGAGAATGTAGGGGGAAAAAAACTAAGTGAGTTATTACAGCCTGCCTGCACCAGCTGTCTCCAGCAGCACCTCTTAAAGACAGCGCTTGTTAGCAGAATCACTAAAATAAGGATGAATGGAGCCCGGCTGGGAGCTGAATGTGAGAAATACACCGTGACTCAGACAATGTATTGAGATATGTGTATGGCTGGAGGAGATGCTAGTTTAGAAGAGAAAGAAGTGGGCTCATGGTCAAAAGGTCACCAGACCAAATCCCCAGATAAGGTAAGGCCTGAGGAGAGAAAGGCGATTGCGAACACTCTGTTGTCTCAACAATTGCTATTAAGGTGGCCTTAAGCACAGAACCGACTGAGCTGCACATTGGCAAACCGCAGAGGACTGAGGTCGAACCAGGTCGCGAAAGTCTGCTGCATTAAAGTGCGGCAGTGTGTTGCTGGAAAACACAGTCCGCCTTTCCTTGATTAGTAAAAACGGTCAACTGCGAAGGTGGAACAGAGGATATCCACTCTCTGAAAGCTCCAGTGGCGACCAGCTGTCTGCCTCCAGGTTCTCCTCAGCAGGACAAACAACAGAAAGATCACACAGGCTGCGGTTTCACAAATGAGCACTAAACTGATTTAATCCGAAATGTTCTGTGGGATTAGGTGTCCTTCTAAAAATGAGGATTATCGCTGCACTCTCATGGAGGTATCATTAGAACCTGTGTAAATCCAAACCAGCTGAAGTGAGGCCTGAGCCCTGCCTCAGCCTGTTTATACTTGTTTTAAAACAGAGGGCAGAGTAGAGAGAGTCCTTGAAGCAGGAAGTCATTAAGAGAATCTCACAGCTATGACGAGGCAAAAAAAGTAACACACAGTGCGTGAACTTACTGGAAGATACATTATGAGTGGAATAAATGGTCATTGCCTGGGCTAAGCATTTCTATCTAGAATTATACTAATGACAGCCTTAAAAAAAAAGGGAGGGTGAATGGAGAGAGAGGTGGGGGATCTCACAGAGCCACACGTGTAGAGTTATAGTTACATCTGAGCCACTTTAAGGCAGGAAGGGATTAAACACTCAAACACTTAACTTCCTACATTCTGGTGACTTTGTGAATTCAAATTATAATGGAATATTTACACCGATCAGGCATAACATTCTGACCACCTGCTTAATATAGTGTTGGTCCCCCTTATGTGGTCAAAAATGCTCTGAACCATTGGACATGGACCAGAGGACCTCTCAGGGTGTCCTATGGGGTCTGGCACCAGGACCAGGGCAGTGGATCCTTTGGGTACTCTGGCTTGTGCAGTGGGGCCTCTGTCAATCCAACTTGTTCCACTGCATCCTGTTGATGCTTGATCAGAATGGGCTCTAGGAAGTTTGGAGGTCAAATCAACATCTTGGGCCATTGTCATGTTCCTCAAGATGTTCCTGATTGGTTGATGTTGTTGCCATGTGGTGGGGTGCATTTTCCTGTGGGGGTAGACCAGTGATATTTGGGATTTCCATCTGCATGAGGGAGAGTGCTTGTTCTGGGACAGTCAGTGTTTATATGGGTGTCTAAGTCTCATCAACACGGATGTTAAAATCCAAGGTTTTCCAGCAGAACACCACATAGTACCAATATGATCAATGTTATTCACTTCACCTGTCAGTGGTCACAATGTTGTGGCTGATCAGTGTATAGATCTCATTCAGGACTGTACAAAACAGAAAGTTACTGTAAAAACAGCCATATGAAACTCCAACATATTGCTTTTGCAATTAAGTTTTTGGATCGACCAAATTAGCCAAAGTGTTAATTGATGAACCTTCTGCTGGTCATTGAATTTTGTCACTATTATTCTTAACCAGACTGAAACCATCACTCACATTGGGGTGGCACAATATCTCAAATCATTGTCGGTCAAATAGTCATTCTTTTGATCTCTCACTCTTATCATTTGCATAAACTGGCAAGACCACCATGCAGAAGTACATGAGAATTCATATATAGCGTAATAAGCTTTTTAATGTAAATCTCAATTCATGAAAAATCCTGAATGGTTTCTAAAATTATTTTAAACTGTTGATAAGATTATTTTAAAAAGTTAATTAAATAAGAAGTACACATAA